>JASGAT010397441.1:0-19658 GCA_030220025.1 Chelon auratus | reverse complement strand
AGCCATCCCCAGCAGGATGCAGCCTGACACAGCCACACACAAAAACAGCACAAGGAAGAACAGCACAAGGTGTTGACCTGGACAACAAATTCACTAGATCCCAAAATGATCAAGTATCTCTGGGATGATACACAGGGGCCCCTACCCTCAACCCACAGGGCCCAAAGCCATCCATTCTGTTGCCAGACACAACAGGACACCCTCAGAAGACCCATGTCCGTTCTCTGATGAGTCACAACTGTTTTGGAGGCACAAGGGAGACCTACACAATATTAGGAAGGTGGTCATGGCATGTCGTAACACATTTTTGTCATCTAGAGAAGCTTCAGCATTTGATTCTTCTGCCATCACCAAACCTTGTGTCTCTTTTGTTTATATGAGGTCAAAGTTTCCATAATACCCTTGTTTCAATATCTGAGAGGTTTTTAAGTTGATCCTTGGAGAGCTTAGACAGCCCACACAATGTGAATTTGCCCTTAAGGGCTTAAAATATAGAACATGTACAAAATCAACATTTCCATAAGTGTATGCAACAGTAAAGCCATGCAGCTCATTTAGCCAAAAGCAAAGTGACAGTTATAGCATTAGCAATTGATGAAAGAGCTCGGGAGGACTTCAGTTTGTGCTCGAGTATGTGCTTGTCTTCTGGTTCTTAATGATGCACCACCTCGCTCTCTCTTTCAGACCACACTTTGTATCACCATGGAGATAAAGAGCCTTGTACAGTGCACTGTGCAGCATGTGTGTAGTGTATGTGTGTGTATGTGCTCATGCATGAGTGAGAGAACGAGAAAAGAGCTATTGATTCATTCCTTTCCCACCGACCTCGCTGTGAGCGGTTTGGATGGAACAACCTCCACCTGGTGTGTGGATTAACCAGAGAAACTGGGGCACTGGTATAGATTATTGTTGACCTTTTAAATTAAATCTTTAAAGCAATGCAGACAGAGTATCAGTCGTTACAGGGCTGAAACGATCCGTCAAATACATTGATTTATGTTGTAGAAGTTCTTTTTAATATTTAATGGTTACCCAAGGGATTAATTGACAACTCAGAAATAATCATTTGTTGTAGCCCTAAATCATTATGATACTTTGGAGTCAGATATTCCCCAAACCAAAGCAATCAGCATGAATCTTCTCAGTTGTAAGTGAGAAAATATTTTTTATAAATTGGGTGAACTAACCCTTCAACGAAGATCACTGTGCTTTGAGGCCAATGCTCGTGAAACTTCTGTATCACCTCTACTTTATGCACCAAAAGCTGCGAATAGTTCGGGTGGGTCTGTTTGAGGAGCATGAGATCCTAGTCTGAGCTTGGCTTTGGCTTTAAACATTGTGTGTGTTTGATGTACAACAGGCAGAACTGAAAGGTAAAAACTCAAAGTGTTTCCTGTTCCGCAGGGAGATGTGGGCTTCACCAGGAAATTTCCATTTGCTGACATACATACTGAACAGGCTGGAACTGGGGGAACATTTTGATATGCTAAGGAGGCCTTTTTAGATTTCTGCAGATCATATTCGCCAAAATATATTAATTCCTAGAAACTTTAAAGATCAGAAGTCATTGTGTGAATTGTCTCAAAGGGCATGTATTTGTACAAAGGACATACGATCACCTTGTAAACTATTTCAATTGACTCTCAAAAGATAAAAGTGAATTGTACAAGTGAAAGATCATGAAGATAAATACATTTTCTCCAGGGTCTTTTCTTTCATGCCAATAAAATGATTTAATCATGAAAACATTTTACTTCATTGCAAATGTCAAAAGGTATGCCAACATCCCAATGCGGAGGATTGGTTCACCATTTTTCTCCTCTAAGTGGATTCAATTAGAGTCAGATTCACAAAACAAAATGACAAATAAATTATAGCACAATAACCAGAGTAGTATTCACCAAACTGTGTTGAAATTGCTCAGCTCAGACAATAAGCTTCCTGACATCCAGACAGACTTTGGTCCTAATCACAAAAGAATGAGCGTAACTTTATGCATTGATTACTGACTTTGGGACTGATGCTTCTTTTACCAAATAAGAGCAAAAATCTATTTTGTTTGTTTTAATAAAAATATGTGGCATAAGTATGCACAAAAGCTGCTTACGTTATACAAAATCTGCTGTAACGTTACACAAAAACGAAATAAGCATTTTATTTAATCATTTATAAACAACTCAAAGACTAGTTCTCTATCCCAGCTATTTAGCATTATTTCAGTATAAAATGTATGTATATGATGCACCTGTCTACTTAGCGATATACACTGCCTGACCAAAAAAAAAATAATAATAAAAATGTCGCACACTCTAATATTTCGTTGGACCTCCTTTAGCTTTGATTACAGCACACATTCGCTGTGGAATTGTTTCGATAAGCTTCTGCAATGTCACAAGATTTATATCCATCCAGTGTTGCATTCTTTTTTCACCAAGATCTTGTATTGATGATGGGAGAGTCTTCTCAGTAATCAGTGACAGTAATTACAGTAGTAACAGGAGCCTTCTCCAGCACATCCCAAAGATTCTCAATGGGGTTAAGGTCTGGACTCTGTGGTGGCCAGTCCATGTGTGAAAATGATGCATCATGCTCCCTGAACCACTCTTTCATCCACTTTCCACACAGAGTCCAATGTGACTCAATGAGGCCTCCAAAACCTCCCAAAGGGTATCCCAAACAACTACCTGCAGAGTGCACTTCTCTTTTCCCCGGTGAGGACTGGTAGCACTCTTTTAATGAGACTTGGAGAGAATGTGAAAACAAAGTGAAAGAGGGAACAAGAGTTAGAGAAGTGTGTAAATCGGAAGCGGACTAAACTGCATGTTAGGTTGGAAGTAGACTGGGAAATTGAAACAAATGAATGCGGCATTGCGGTCCTCTCTGCAGTCACAGAGGACCAATTACACAGACAGACACTCGGTAACCTTTAGCAGTGTCTAAATGAGGTTGATTCCTGAGGTAAATATGTAGCATCGCGACTCAGAGCTGCTAATTGCTGCAGATGTAGTCGGTTGGCCCAGCTGACTGGAAACTGTCATAGGGACATATTTGCTTCTTACAATGAAATATTAGAGATAAAAACGTGGTAATTCATAGGAGAGTGAGAGGGAATCGTCTACAGAAGGGATTTTGTGCAAAAAAAAGAAAAAAGAAAATTTGAAGCCTAATAAAACATATTATTGTACAACTGCAGATGTAAACTGCAGATTCTTACACTGAAAGCAAGCTAGGAAGGGATCACTTCACAGCCAACTTGGATAGGAGTCACCACTATATTGGCCAATAACTCTTTCGATGTACACAAAGACATACAGCTATTGCGTCAAGACACTCTTGGGAAGATGTTATCTACAGTGTTGTGAAGCAATGATCAAGCAGTAGACGGTGCATTAATCAACAGTAGCGATTAGTCATTAATCACTACTATTATTATGTTCATAATGATTGTATTTATATTCGTAATGGCAATAGAACTAGCACCATATGCCATAGCAAAAGTAACAGCAGTACAAGTGACATACAACAGAGGTTATGCATGGCAGCCTTTCACCACTGCAAACCATCTGTCCCAAGCACAGTTTGGTAGCAAGTACAGGCAAACTAGAGACTAATTTTAATTAAATTTAATTAATTTACCGTTTGCATGTTTTCCCTGTGTCTGCGTGGGTTATCTCCAGGTACGCCGGCTTCCTCCCACCGTCCAAAGACATGCTCATTAGGTTAATTGGTGATGCTAAGGTGTGAATGTGAATGGTTGTCTGTCTCTCAATGTTAGCCCTGTTATAGACTGGCGACCTGTCCGGGGTGTACCCCACCAGCCGCCCCATGACCCTCCAGAGGACAAGTGGTTACAGAGAACGAATGAACGAATAATTGATGAACTGGTCTGGAACATGACACATGTCAAAGCTGTTGATACGCAGATTCAAAAACAAGCAGACTACATCACCGCTTAGTATTCTTCAAAGAGATTCTGGCTGCCTCAGTCTAACGCTGTTGTCAAGCAGTGCAGGTGCCCATCACTACTGTGTGACTATGAATCTGCTCCAGCACACAGTGACTCATGCGCACCTGAAAATTACAGAGCAGATGAGCTGACTGACTAACTGTCTGACAAAGGCTGGTGGTGCACAATGAAAGGAGACAGCCACTGAGAGGCTCGTGAAAAGAGAGAGGGCACCCAAAGTTGAGCAGAAGGTTCTCTGACTGTAAGTGTTTGTGTGTGTGTGATTGAAACTCAGGTACAAAGGCTGAAAAACTATGTCATCCATTGCTTCTCTCCATTTCTAGACAATAAAAAAGTGGATTAGTATTCTGTAGCCACTAATCAACCTGTATTATAATAATAATAAAAAGGATAGTTTTTCCAAGCCTGTATTTAGCCAGGATTCCAACCTCGTAATCACAGAGAACATATTTAATCACAGAAGTACAGAGGAAAATTTAATAAATAAAGAAGATTAAAGGAGAAAGAAGAAACAAGTCTTTAAACTTGTGTTGCTGCTTTTTATGTTGCCAAATCTTTCCCAATTATACACCTGTTTCCTCAGAAAGACACCGTCTGGTGAGTCAAGTCAAGTCACGTCTTGCTTTAGTAAATCCTGACAGCACACACTACGTTATGTCTCAATGGGTTTTAAAGGCCCAACAGAAACAGAAACTATTTCTGACCCAACCCAGGCTACACACTCTTAATGAAGACAGGAAGGGACCTTTTGGACATGAAGGAAATAATGGAAACTTCTCAAACATAAATTTAAAAAAAAATAAAAAAAATAAAAAATTCCCCTTCTAGATAGCTCTGTGTGCCTTAGGTGGGAAAATACAAATTACAAATAAACAGAAACAGAGAGACACTGACACAAACTCTGACAGCATGTCCTCCTGGACACCTGCTGGCACTGGTGTGACCATTAAAGCAAGACATTTATAACAGTGTACAAAGCCACTGCAGGTTATACAAAGAGGCCCCCAGGAAAAGAAAACATGGAGCGGATCCAAAATGTGACTCAGACGTTTAGTGTCTCACGCACACATAACACAAAGGACCCAGACGATGAGGAACACTGCATCACATTCCTCTTTTTTTCTCACCCGTGTCATCGTTCCCAGGCTCTCAGTTTTCACTTGATGTGTGTCAATGTAAAAGTGAAAGTATCCAACGGAAGTTCACTGAATATCATGCATTCTGTATTTTCTCAAATAAAACTCAGTAGCTAGTGGCTAACAGCCAGGTGTCTTATAATGGATGGAGGGGTGGTTGACACAAATAAATAAAGGCTGGCCAGATTACAGGCTGGGAAAAAAGACTAAATCCCGGTGCCTGTTCTATAATGTGCATACCACTTCTACCACTGTAACTTATTTGTGCAACAATATACACCTAACAGGCATAACATTATGACCACCTTCCTAATATTGTGTAGGTCTCCCTTGTGCCTCCAAAACAGTTGTGACTCATCAGATAATGGACATGGGCCTTCTGAGGGTGTCCATTGGTGTCTGGCAACAGAATGTTGTTAGTGGGGGCCTTTGGGTCCCATAGGTTGAATGAACCTACCTCATTACGAACCATAGTTTAGTTTGTTAAGTTTGTTACAACCTCCGAGATATGTTCTCTCCTAGGGCTGTGAGAACTAGAAAAAAGTTCATTTTGGCCAGGTCATTTATACTTCACAAGAAAGTCAAGTGCCGAACTCCGGGGAAGTCCTCATAAGGCCCTCCCACTGCAGTCTACGTCACGTGTGCTAAGAATTGTGGGAGATGCGGGAGACAGAGTAAAGTATGCCCAGAAATTAGCAGTCACACCGCTCACAGAGCATTTCCACTTTTCTGCATTAACCACGCCCACTTCCAATTTCTGAACAGTCACAGAACAGTATCCATTGGATCACACCGTTGCACACAGTGTGCTGATTTCTACCCAGGAGAGATTAGTGGTCACACTGCAAATATTAGCATCTGAGAGCCCAGAGTGGCCGCCAGTATTTACGTTTTTCCGCATTAACCACGCCCACATCCAATTTCTGAGCAATCACAGAACAGTAACCGGACACTACCCAAGAAAAAACGTTCTGCCAGTTGATGTGTCAAGAACAAGCTGCAAGAACTCACAAACGAGGACTGTTTTGTTCTTGCAGCCCTCAGTGCGAGAACAAATTTCTTGCCTTGACTTTCTGCACATGAGGTAAATAAAAGCCCCAAACACTACTCGGGGAAACATGAAATTCAGAAAGATTCAACTCAAGTAGTAATAATAATCTGAAGTCTGAAATTGTAGGTGTTCTGAATCTGCACCAAAAATGTGCCCAAAACAAAAATGCAGGTACATCAAAACCCTTGAAGTGTAACGATAGTGGCCTAGTGCTCAGAAATTTGAAAGACAAAAAGGCGATTCATCTCTGAGCATAGATGGGGAAATGGCAGGCCAAGACACAGAGGAAAGATAAGGAGGGGGAAAAAAAATAAATCAAACATTATTCTATTTGAAAGCTGCCAGGCAGCAGGCTGTCCAAAGTGTTGGAGTTTCAGCTCAGAGCCTTTCAAAGCAAAACTGTAATTGTGTGGAAAGATAAACGTGGCCGGCTGTTTTTTCTGCCTCTGCAGAGCTCGGCGGTGGGGTGGGGTCTCCTCTCTCTGGCTCGTTGAAATGTAAAAGGGGATTTTTTTGAGTGCTCTGAAGTCTGCTGTTGTCTTTTGCTCTGGAGTGTGAAATTGTTGAAATTGCATTCTATGGCACTTCCACCATCCCCAGCTTCTGCCGAATGGCAATGGAGGCAGCGGGAGGAGGTGAGCACGGAGATTTGAGTGATGACAGAGGGGTTGTGTTTGCTCAACTATAGTTAAGAGTAAGTGGCTGTCAGTTAATGGTGGAGTTCTGTGTCATTACTTACAAAGTTACAGCTTGTAGTAGCCAGTGCTAAGATAGACACCAATGCAGACAAGGGTATTTCTTTATTTTTCTTGCATGTGAGAGCTAATCAGTCTGCACACATTCATTTCAACAACAGCTTCGCCACTGGATAATTTTCAAAAGCAATGAGTCATAAATATGGACCGGTAAATTTCCAAATCTGTGAATTTCATTCGTGTCCTTAGCCCTATTCGCACAGGACTGGTTTTACCTGGGGGCCTCCGGTAATTTGTAATAGTAGCATCTGTGATCTTAATCCTGTGCGAATCGGCCATGTCCATAATTTGTAAAGTAAGAATTAAACCATAAATGACCTACCCCTATCCTATGTCTCGTAACACAGAGATCCTGTGATAAAACTAATCCAGGGTGAATCGTCATCTCTGTGATTTTTCTGTGTTTTTACTTTTTCAAGAATTTTGTTTGATTCACTGCTTTTTTATCTCTCTTGTCATTTAAGAATTATGAAGTGCTGTATTTAGATGGATGAAATCATTAAACCAAGCATTATTGTGTTCATAGGCAAAGGTAGGGCTGATTTAAATACTGCCAGGTTGTTCATAATTTCTTCCTGGGGATCAATAGCTCCATCACTTCATGTTTTATTTTTAAAAATAGATTTTTTTATTATCAATTGGAATATGCAAAGTAACCAAAGGTGTCAAAAAGTGTAAAATGTCCTCTGACATGCAGTGGAGCGAGGTGGAAAGTAGCAGAGACATAACTATGGATAGTGAATTTGAATATGGCACAGAGTCTGCTTATCCCGTGCGAATGCCATGACGTTCCCAGGTAAAACTAATCCCGTGTGAATAGGGCTACTGTAACTTACAATTTATCAGGATCCACTTTCCTGTATGTTACCAAAAGATAGTTTATTAAAATAAGAAAAAAAAAAATTCTTACCTCAACTAAAAAAGGGCTTTTCTTTTGACTGTCGTCGTCTGGATCTCTTGACCACACAAAGAACCTAAAAGTAGAAAACAACGTTGAGTTTTATTAGAATTAAACTCTACTTTAAAGCAAATTAAATATTGAGATGCAGCGAAATTCTATTAAACAATGAACATCAAATCACTGGGCTAATTTAAGGACTACATTTACATTTACTGTCTATACAGTGTAAAAAGGGTCAACAAAGGATCAATAACATAGTTTATGCTGTTCCCATAAGCACAAAAGGTACAACTTTTTAGAAAAAACTTCTTTGCAAAAAATTCTATGTATAATTATTTGTTTAAGATTTTGTGTTTTTGTTTAATTAAATTGTTTTTGTTGTGTTTTCGTTTAATTAAATGCTATGGTCATGTTTGAAGCTGCAGTTTGTTGTGATTTGATAGGATTGTGTTATACTGATTTTAGTTTAGTTTAATATTTAGTGACTCAAGCTGTAAACGTGCACTTTATAACAGCTATAATGGTGCCTCTCTCTATGGGAAAAGAAGAGATGGGGCTGATAGGAAATGAACTGAAAACAGATGGGGATTTAGACGAGTGAGAGCAAAGATTAGTTTTGTTTTTTTAGGACTACAGTGTAAACAAAATTACACAAAGAACTGAGACCTTCCTGTATCCCGTGCATGCAAGCATGTGTGTGCAGGTTTGTTTTCCCACAGCTAATGTGTAAAAGCACTGCTGATCAATATCAAGCCAAAACACATAGCACGAACAACCAAGCTCTTCACCATTACGGTGGCTTCAAAAACCACTCACACAGGACGGTATCTGGGTCGCGTGATCTCTGATGAATCAGGTCCATCCAGCCAATTGCCCTCAGGATGAGCCAATCTATTATTTATGTAACTGTGGAGTATTTTGGGAGGGTGAGGGCTGGTTGCTTGGTTAAAAGGTGGATTTTGCCTTTAGGTTCATCTGTTATTTATAGGCTAATAACAGTGATGTAACTGTGTTACCTCACTGCTCAAACTATCAGCGCCCTCAAAACCTTTCATTAAGTACATTTTACATTTGAGTTTTTGGCCAACTGATGCTTCAATATTTATGTTGCCTGCACAAGTTGATTTGAGAATAAAGTATTTCACGGGTCACATGCACAGCAATCATGATAAACTACAGGCTGTAGGATCCTCTTCACTCTAGATAATTTTGGGTTGTTTTGGCTTTTCCGCCTCACTTTCTGTTTGTGCACCAGGTTCAGGTTGTTCTGTAATGATGGCAGAATATTGAGCCATGCACATTACTCTCTTCCATGCCATCCTTCTGAGGGAAGCCATTAAATAACTAGTACACTGGGTTCTGGCTGTGTACCCTAAGACAGACAGGTGACTGATAACTGCACTGATGAGTAATAACTTAAGCTCAAGACGTTCCTGCAAATAATGAAAGACGTGTCCAACAGCTGCTTATGTAGACACCACTCATTAACTTAAACTGCAGTATCTAAACCTAACCCAACTATACAGTAAAATATCAAATAGGCTAATCTGAGAAACAGCAATTAGCAAAGAATCTCTGCACTGCGAGCCTGGCAGGCAGTTCCTTCTTTCTGTGGATCTGCTTGGCAGATTCCTGCAGATATTTACTGCATAAATGCATGCCGTCACACCTTAGGTGTCCACATAAAACAAACATAAAATAAATAAGTAAACAGTGGGGAACACATGGATGCACTCTGGCACACGCAGATCGAGTTAAGGTCCTATCAGAGAGGTTCCAATCCATTTAGAGAGGCCCTTCCGGTGCCTAAAAATAAAGCAGCTGAAACAAACCAAGCTGAAGGCACCATGTTTGAAGAATGCTGTTCGGGCTCCTCACATTCAGAGGGATTTGGCAGGAGCTGCAGAGGGTGTTAGTGATGCGTTAAGCTGGTACCGAGTGTGCGTAATACAAGAAGAAAAACCTATATTTAAAACAAAATAAAGATATTTTAATAAACACGTGTCTTCAGGGAGGATCTAAACAACATTAGGAGCCAAACAGCTTGTTAATCACTCTCGGTCGGTAACTCCTCTTTCCCAAAAATGTGTCCTCACCCCAATGTGTAAAAGTATTCAGAGAGACCGAGCCATGTGGTCATCTGTTAAGACAGCAGCTGACATCTACCTACTCTAGTAGTGGCTAGCAGTACTGTGAATAATGATTGAGAAGGTGTAATGATATTCAGCGGAGAATTGTTTTGCATTTTATTTTTTTGCACTCCTACTTGTCTGGGCTGTCAGATGTGTTTGTAACCTGAGGCAGCATTTGTTAAAAATACCACCATTTATCAAACCTCAACTTTTTTGCCGACTAACCATCCGAGTCTCTCATTCCGTCTTTGTCCAATCAGTTTAATTCATAACAGAGCAAAATGTGGTTAAACATGGTAAGTACGACACGTTTCTCTGCGGCGCTAGAGACAGCCGCAATGAAGCCTGGTCTTCTGCGAGAGCCACCTCCGCACCACCACCGAGAGCCCTCTAATCTGTGCCAATCAGATGACGCTAAACAACCATTTGTTGTTGAATCGGGGCACCAGTGCACGCCCCCCCTCCTCGTTTTCAACAGCCACCACAGACCCCTCGCGAAACGCTGGCGACGTAGCTAAAAAGCAGGCACGGCAGCGAGGGTGACAGAAATAGCAGAGGGGTGAATAATAGAGGAAAAAAGAACTGTGGTGTAATTAACATTGTGGCTGGGGGCTGATGTACTGTAGAGAGATAAAGAAAGGGAGTGAAGTGAGGGCGTTGAGAGAGAGGATGGAGAAGATTTATGCAGGGAAAAGATGAGGGTGTCAGAAGGGGAAATTATGGAAGAAGGAAAACCAGAAGCAGCAGCGTAAGTTAGGGAGCAAAGCAAACTGAAAAAGTTAATAAAAAAAACACTGCTGAAAATACTAAACTAGTACGCAAACAAGGGGAGACAGGAAAGGACAGAAACAGAAATGCAGCGGCGAATACATCTCAACATGGTCTCACTTGCTCCATTTCAGTGGTGTCATCCTTTTAACTGGTGCCACGTTTTGAATCAAATAATACAAGACGCCCGAGAGAGTCAAGGGTGTCTTCTTGTCCACTTATCCTCACGAGCACAGGTGACTTCTCTATCCACAGAGAGAGAGGGAGAGAGAAAGCGATGGATCACAGCCATCAGGAAAGAGCTGCAGATTTTTCCAAAATGGCGCAGCTCTGCGTGGGCAACACTGAGCTGGAACAGCTCTGCAGTAAGAGAGGAGCGAGTGGGACTGAGAACGAAAGCAGCTCACTCTTCAATACTTGTTATGTTTGGCATCCATGTAAGAAGGAAGCGAAAGATGGACGGAAGCATTTACAGCGGGTGAGAAGTGACAGCGAAGGACAGAAAATATGAATGGAGGCATGTCAAATCCTCTGATCCCCACCTGAGCTCTCAATCTTGTTGTTTTGAGTGGTTTTTCTTTTTTTTTTTGTGTGCGTGTGTATTGGAAGAATACTTTTGCAAAAATATCTGAACCTGCCAGTCTCCCCAGCAGGGGTCAGGGGCTGCGTTGCACTGATGTGCCGTTTTGTTGTTTGCCGACTTCAATGAGGATGAACAACAAAAGATTTCCCCATTTCCCCATTGTTTTCAGGTATTTAAGTAGGAAAAGGCTATGTGCAAATAACCTGAGAATGCTGGTGTTTGTGAAAACAGTGTTTTGAAAATGAGACAGCTTGGTGTAGATGTAGTCGTAACACAGACGTGGCCTTAAATTCACAAACAAAACCCCCATAAATCAAACGTTGCACTGGAGTAATGCCTAGTAACAACTAGATTTATATGAAAGAGAATAACAGAAGCAGATGCTGTATTCAGTTTCAGTATTAGAAGGGAATTTGTCCAGTTGCACGGTAGGGGGCAGCTTTCTGAGGGTCTCTTAAGGGGAAGTTGTTCATTTATAATTATTATTAGCTTAAAACAAGACAGCCTTACGAGTGTTGCCTTGTTAATTTCCCAGGGATAAGAGATAAAATAAAGATTTTTAATAAAACATATACACATACAGCAGCTATTAACACTACTGTAACAATACCACCTACTTGTTTCTCACTGAGGTCAGCTCCTCCATTGTCTATTTATTTATTTTTTCATATTTTTTATGAATCAGTTTTTCAGATTCATTAAAGAGCTCAGATATTATCTGATCAAGAACAGAAAGCGCTCAACTTCAGAGTAAGTCTGCACGTATTTGACACACTTATTTGTCTGGTTATTTCTGAAAGTGTTTTGATTGATTTCACTCATTCATTCATTCATTCATCTTCTGTAACCACTTGTCCTGTCAAGGGTCGCGGGGGTGCTGGAGCCTATCCCAGAGAATCACCAGTGAACCTAACAAGCATGTCTTTGGATGGTGGGAGGAAGCCGCAGTACCCGGAGAGAACCAACGCAGACACACGGAGAACATGCAAACTCCACACAGAAAGGCTCAGTCGGCCTGGATTTGAAACCAGAACCTTCTTGCTGTGAAGCATCATTTCTAACCACGACACCACTGTGCTGCCCATTTTGATTGATTTGTGAAGTAAAATGGAAAAAAACTGTTCTTACACCATTTCTGAGAAACAAAATATCGGACTGAGATCCTCGCTGATTAGACACTTACAGAGTTAGAACATCTGTCCCCATTCACATCTTGAGTCTAGAGTTCCCGACAATGGGTCATTAGTTAATAGTGAAAATACTTGTGGTTTTAATATTATGCCTAATTGGTGTATGCTGTACTTGTACAGAAGCTGTATGACTTTTGCATGATCATGCAAAATGAACATGCACCAAATCGACCATACATGCTGTGAAAACATGCAACCCAAGCCCTTTGCCTTACATAAGCCAGTAAATATGTATATGTATGTAAATAAAACCACAGAAGGAACGGCCTCTACATTTAAGAGGCTGTAATGTGCAGAATAATATACAGTATTTAAGGAAACCCTGCTCCTTCCTGTCGCTTTCAGACCCGGGGCTGTGCCAGCTTGTGCTTTTGCCAAGGAAGCTGTCTCACATTCCAACAGGAAACACATCTCAGCCACTTCCTGCTTCCCCAGAGGAAGTGACAGGTCGGTGAACGGGGGGGGAGTCAGTCACACTCAAGACTTTTAAGTCTGGCAATGGGTGATTTTCCAAGAAAAATAAATAATAAAACCACTGACAAACTAGTTCAGAAATACAATAAACAGCAGTTCTTTGATTAAGTGTAAAGGCTTTGCATTTAAGGCCATTTCAGGGTTAAGATGTATAAAAGTCTTGTAAAGATGAATGTTTTTTGCTTGTTAATGAGAAATTACTATATGTTTTACTGTGTAGCTTAGTTTACTAAGATTTTTGGAGAGATCACCATCTTCTTATTAGTCAAGATAGAAAAAGAAAGCACTAATGAGCTTTTAAACTTGGAAAGCCTGAAAAGAAACAACAAACATTTCATCTTTGAAAGCTGCCTCTTGCCGTCTGCACTACAGTCATTATCTATAAGGTGGCAAAGGTGACGGTGGCCTAAGTGAGATCTGATTCACCGGAATACACCCATTTGTTGAAACCGACACTGGACAGAAATGACCCTTGCTAACTCTGAGACATTTGTCAGAGCCAGCACACTTGCTAATAAACCCAGTGGCGGTGAAGAATAAAATGCAGCATTTGAACTCGGGGTGCTGCTGACAGGTAGGCAGAGGTTTTCGTCCAATTACAGGGGGAAAAGGGATGAAGCGGGATAAGGCTGGCCACTAGAACAGACATAATGAGGACGTGGTATGATTGCTGCGGGACTCATTTGAGCCCACAGCAGGCATATTCGATCGGTACAGAATGGCCGGAATGAAGTGGCAGAGAGAGCGACAGAGATAGATAGGGAGAGATAATGGAAGTGAGAAGGATTGATTCCTCACTCGATGTGAGAGTATGTGGGAGGAGATGAGATGCTGAGACTGAAAGTGGGAAAGAGATGGATGCAGAAAGTGAGTGAGTAGTCCGTCCATCAAGACAACTATCTTCCCTCTGTTCTGTCCATCCAGACAACTCAGTCAAAGACACACGGCTGCCAAAGGCAGCGCTGGGGGAAACACCCATAATGATATAAACCTTCATTTAAGTATCACTGCGTGCAAACACATCTAAGCCTGTAATGCAACCACTGACACGTTGCTGCTGAGAGACTTTTGCTAGGAGCAGAACAAAACCTGAAAAACCAGAGCAAGCATATGACAGGAGCCATTCATTCCATTCAGGCACAATCTTAATGGGATCTCTAATGTACTAGACTGAACACATACATTGATCAGGCATAACATTATGACCTAATATTGTTTAGGGTCTGCCTTCTGCCTCCAAAACAGTTGTGACTCATCAGAAAATGGACATGGGCCTTCTGAGGGTGTCCTGTGGTGTCTGGTAACAGGATGTTATTAGTGGGGGCCTTTGGGTCCTATGGGTTGAGGGGAGGGGCCTCTGTGGATCATCCCACAGATACTTGATCAGTTTGGGATCTAGTGAATTTGGAGGCCAGGTCAACACCTTGTGCTGTTCTTCATGTTGTTTGAGTTGTTCCTAAACTGTTCTTGTGTGTGTGTCTGTGTCAGGCTGCATCCTGCTGGGGATAGCTGCTGCCATCAAGGAGTGTCATTGCTATGGGGTAGGGGTGCCTGGTCTGGTCTAGGTGGGTGCTACATGTCTAAGTAACATCCACACGAATGCCAGGCCCAAAAGTTTCCCAGAAGAACATTGAATTGTCACAAGATGGTCAATGTTATTCACTTCTCCTGTCAGTGGTCATAATGTTGTGGCTGATCGGTGTATGTAGCTCCTGTACATCAATTAGATTCAAGTGTAATCAGAAATCCATACGTAATCAGTGCCGGTGCCAGTGCTACAGCATAATATAAACAGCTGCATGCAATAGAACACAAGCTTATTTTAATTAAAAGTAAATCTCAATCATACCTCCTAGGACATGAAGCTGGCTCCAATAGCAATAATTTCTAAACAAATATAATTCGGTGCCGAAGAATAGTGTAAACCCAGACAGAAACATAAATAAAAACCTAGTCGAGTACGCCATTCGTAGAGCTTAGTACCAAATACACACATAAAGTATACTCTTATTTGTATTTGTTGCAGAGGACAATGTTTTTCTGAGATTTATATCACAAAATTGGATTACATCTTGTTTTCTTTAAACAGACTGACTGACTTCCAGGGCTCTAAATTACAAGACACTTTATCGACCTTCTTTCAGTTAACTAACGCTTCGTTCTTTCACAAGCGTTTTGTTTATGTTTTTCCATTTCTTCCACTTTCTATTATCTCTCTCCACCATGTCTCATTCGTTCCTCCCTCCCTCCCTCTCTCACTCTCTCTCCCTTTCTCCCCCTCATACTTGTGACTATAGTAGTGTCTGTATCTATGTGTCGTTGCGTATGTGTGTGTGTGGGAGGGGAGGAGAGCAGCACTGCTGGCTGGAGGAGGAGGAGGTGAGAGAGAAAGAAAAAGAAGCGAGAGAGGGAAAGAAATACGCAGAGAGAGAAGGAAAGCATTTACTGGAACAAAACATGCCGTTTCTAACTCATAGATAAGAGCCGCCTACTCACCCGTCTTTATCTCACGGCAGATTACTCGTTTTTTTTTTGTTTTTTTCCCACTATCTGTATTATTCCCTATGTTTTATATATTGTTATTATGATAATTATTTATACTCTAGCACAACAGGAACATTACTCATTGGGATTCTTACCGCCCAGCTGAACTACATTAGAGTCGCTAGACCTACCATCTGTCCTGTGTCTACAGTGCAACTCCACATTTCAAGAAGGGATGGCTTTAGGTTTTTAGTATGGAGACAGACCCTTACACTTTTTTTTTATTTTTTTACAGCAATAGCCACATTATTATCACCAACTGATTTGAGGACTACTGATCTGACGCCTGACATATTCGTACAAGAGGGAGGAGCTGGGGACGAGCGAAGGGTTCATCAATCACTCAATCAAGTCCTAAAAGGATCACCAATCAAACTGATCACCTAGTGACCATCACTGGTATTGCACTCCTATTCAAAACTGGCATCACTTTACAGACTGGTGTTTATGTCCATCTTTTGCACAGTCTAGATCTATGAATATGACCATGGACAACAGGAGTATTTATATGCAGGTGATTCACTGTAAAATATTTCAAGAAAAGTCTGTATTATTTTAATGTGCAAATGGTTGCAACGACAACAAACAAACTAACCGATGCCTGTGCTTTTCTTGTGGTAGCTCTATAAGACGGGGACATTCACCCCAAGACGTTCTACTGTCTAATTCTTTTTTAGAAACTATAAGCACAATAGAAGAACATTACTCATGACAACATCTGTATCACCATCTGTGATTAATTTAACCCAGACTGAGGAGAACAGATCCAGCTGAGAGAGTTGGATACTCACTTATGGTCCAAGTATCTTGTCCAGATCACTGAATTACAGATGACACAGCCAGGGACCTGGAATAAATTTTCAAATGAGGAGCGGTGAACATAGTGAAGGCAGCCAGACTACAATAATGAGAATACATTAAGCGTATGAAAACGATGCTTAAATAAGAAAATAAAAGTACAATGCCCAACAAATTGCTCTAAAGCAGGCTTGGCGGTAACGGCTGTTCAGGAAAGTTTAAGTCGGCATCGATATAGTAACAAATTCATACCCAAACTGGTGCATTCATTATTAGGTGCAGTCCTTATTCTTCAAGGCAGAATCTGTCTAACAGCACCGTAAAGTCAGAATGTTAGTTTTGGTCTCCATCTAAATCCTTGATGAAAATATCAAGATCGTCAGATAGCAGCGTTTTCCCACTACTCAGCCTATAAGTTAGTGTATTTTCGTCACATTATCATCCTATGACGTGCTAAGCGAGACAGACGTCTCACTGCAGATACATAACAATAACAACCATGGCCATATTTTGATTATGCTGTGTTTGAAGGACAGATAAACTGAGTGAGATCCAATCACTGCTGATCAAGTTATTAATAAAGCAGCGACAAAATGTAAAACCCCTTATCTTTTTCTAATCTCTTTAGCCTGTAATAATCAGCTCTAAAAGCCTGCTTCTAAAGGGGAAAAAATAGCAGCGCTAATTTTAATGGAGTATCTCAAAATGGCTTTGGCAATCTCAGTTCAAGGACCATCACTAACAAGACTCTAAAAATCATCATGTCTATAATAAAGTCTTAAATGACACAGTGTAAAAAAAAAAAAAAAGAAGCATTAAATCCCAAAGGGAAATGTACTAGTGATGTTCATAGCCAGCTTTGGTGGGTGGACACCAAAGGAGAGGGTTCAAAGCAAAATCCCAAGACCCCAAAACGTGCTGCAAACTAAAATCCAAATTGTACAGTTGGTGACAAAGGCTAACACGTCGAGTGCAGAGTCCACTGTAATCACAACTCAAACCGGTCATCTGGCAGTTGTTTTCAAACACGCACACACATATTTAATTTCCTCTCCACGGAGGCTGGCTGAATTTCCTGGAGAGACCGGCAGCAGCAGTCGCCAACTCTGCACACTGCTGAAACACTTGTTATGAGTTCCATCTGTGTGGTCTGTGAATTCATTTGATTTGACTAGATCTGTGGTTGGTGCCCATGGCTACCAGCTTTAACTTCTACTCTTTGCCAGATATCACCAATTTTAGTTAGCCCAAACTCCGCGGTCTGACAGATCTGACAATGCAATGTGTATGGCTTGGCTTCGTGTGACTGACAGCTTCATTGAAACAGGACTGCCAATGGCAAACTTGCATAGAAAAAAGACTAAGCCAAGTGGCAGTAAGTTGAAGATATCAGCAAAGCAGTAAAATGTTTGAAATTCAACAAGACGTGTAACGTATTGTCTTCATTGTCTTGTAAATAGATTAAATCACAGGTTAGTTTCAGATTTCTTATTCAGGAAGCAGTCATTTCTCGGAAAGTGGTCTACCAGCTAGCCTCCGCCGCTGCTATCGCAACCATTTTCAATATTACCGAACACCAGGCAACAATTGAGGAAATTGTTACAAAGGGCTGGAACATTCACATCTAATTTTCTGATCTATTCAGTCAGTGAAGCCATAATACATAGAATACCAGCCTTGTAGCACCTGAACTATTTTATAATGTAATCATTTCTTCAGAACACATATTCAGTGCTTATAACGTCTTATCCCGTGAGCTGTTTTGGTCTGAGCCAAATGTTGTGCCAAGGAGGAAACTGCATTACTTCAAAGTACTATTTCCAAGTTTTAATAAACTCCAAACTTTATTACCTTTCGTCTCCTACCCATTTGTATTCTCCGAGCACAAACTAGTCATCTTCATTGTCATTTTTCCGTGCGCCAGGCTATTAGTACAGAGTGCAGACCTGGACCTTGGACCTCTCTGTAGTCTGTTTCTGCAGGCTGGCATTCAGCCTAATGAGGCTTGCTAATGGTCCTCTCATGTCATTCTGAAGAAAACCTTCTACTCTATTCAAACTGGAACACATGTACACAGTTGCTTAGTTAATAAAAGGGACAAGGATAACCTAAGCATGAGACAATGCCATCAATCCTACTCTATCACACACTCTATGCTCCTCTTTCCTGGTAAGATAGACATCAATGGATCTGCGGATATTAACATGGGTTACTATAACTAGCTTTAGCACTGTTACAAAACTCATTTTTCCTCATCAATGTGAGAAACAACAACTTCTGAAAGAAACAAAAAGAACTGCTTCCCACTGATCATCCATTAACAAAACAGCTTCTTACTTACTTCTCCTTACTGACTGATGTGTCTGACTAATATTCAGGAAATGACCAGCAGCTTGCACATTCCACTTTGCACGTATTTAATGGAAAGGAGCACGTAAGCTTGAATGAGACGCACAGTTCCAGCCCACCAGTTGTCCGCTGGTGGTGACTGCTGCTGCACAGCTCAACGTCGATTGGCTTAGCAAGGCCCCACTCTCGCAGGAACTCGGCCATTAGTCAAGCCCTGTTAGGATTACTAGTTAATGATCGCAAGCCCTGTAGGGAAACATTAAAATATATATATATATATATATATGGTTGAAGTCTGTGGGCTCACATGACAGAGGAGAGTTAAACGCTGTGAAAGCTTTGTCTGTGAGAAAATTCAAAGATGAAGCCTTAATGTGAACTGGTGCTTCATGCCTTAAGACAAAGCTACGAGATTCTCCAGACGCTTTGACCTCCAAAGAAAAGCAAAGAGCATCGTGTTGTGCGTTCAATGAAAATGTAAATATCAGCTTTTCAGATGCATTCTTACCACTGAGCTCTGCATAACCTTGAATTTAGTGATTCATGCCGCCTAGGTATGTCAAGTATCGATGCCAAATTAAATCTGCAAAAGATCCTTTAAATGTAAACTTCCAAAATATCAACTGTTGATGATTTACACAAGATGAGGCGTTCTTACTGTAGACAAGAGACATGTTCCAACCATTAACTCTGGTTACAAAACAAAACCCAATAGGACAAAAAAAGGACTCAAGTGATTAAGAAGAATGTGTACTTTGGCGAAGATTTGTTTTAGGAGACAGCTTCACAATGCAAATCATGCAGGGGTATACTGGATTCAGATGGAGCTCAAGTTGCAGCTCGTAAAACAGACAATGTCCAGATGTCTGGCAGGACGTACAGGAACGCGGCAGAGGATTTAAGTAGTTCTCTTCGCAGTCAGCTACTGAGGGTCGTGGCTCCTCCGAGTTCAAAACTTTAGGATGAAGGAATGCCAACAATGCAATGTTGTGGCTCGGCTGTGTGTGTGT
>JASGAT010397439.1:0-21851 GCA_030220025.1 Chelon auratus | reverse complement strand
TGAAGTAGGTAACCTTGTGTGTGTGTGTGTGTGTGTGTGTGTGTGTGTGCTTATGTTCATGTCTTATTTATCTATTTGTTTCCCATTTACTAGTTTACTTTATGTTTTCTAATTTTCTGCTCTGGCATCCTTCAAAGTTTCAGTGTTGTGGTCTGGAACATGGCTACCAGGACTGGGGCTACAACATCCCAGAATCTTGCCTGTGCAGCAATGAGTCCACTAATCCATGTGTGAGTGCTACTCCCTTCCTTGTGACTCTACCAGATTGTGTATATATAATATTTGTAGGGTCATTTCATATTAATATGGGCCGAGTTTATATGCGCTCCACTGCCTGGGTTATGATCTTATTTCTGGCGCATGTTCTTCTTGTGGATGTAAGCATTGTACCGAGATTTGGCAGCGGTGAAGAAACATTTTTGCTTTAATACACTTGGATGGAAACAAGCATCAGAATGCTAATTTATTAGAGTCTGTAGTAATTCTCCTAATCTAGCATAGGCGTCTGTAATCAACAACAAGGATACTCGTATTCATCATGCATACATAGACAGGAGTAACCAGATTTCTCTGTCTTCCATGTAAACACCATGTCCTCAGTTTGTCTAAATCAGGATATGCCTCATAACTGAGATATGATTGTGAAAGAGTCTTTATGAAATGCACTTTTTATTTCAATGTTATACTGTGCCTTTAATACAGAGTGACACTGTGGATGGCTCGGCTAAAACATGCAAGCACAAATGCAAAGAAAGGGCTGATATTGCGCAGAGGATTCATCGTTTGAGACACTTGGGGTCCACAGAGGATGACGCCCATTGACTATAACAATTGTCTGACTTTCATGTAGGGCCATTACAAGCCTTAGATTTGTGCACTCGTACATCTTCATGTCCAGCATGCTAACATTTGTATTGTTGTCATATTAGCATGGTGATGTTGGCATTTACGGCTGTCCTAGTACTTATTTGAGACTGCTTAGCCTTATAGGTGGTTTAGACTTCTGCGCAGAGATTACGCAGACCCTAGCGCCGTAGCTGATATAGGCAGCGACGCAGACCACTTGGTAGTAGCATCTTTCCACTTTAGCATTTCCGTCTGCTTCTCCCCAATTTTCGAACTGATTGTTTCTGAATTTTGTCGAGATTTCGAACGTTTCAGTTGACATTGTTGAAAATGAAGCAGGAAGTAGAAACAAAAATTAACCCGACTGGCAAAAAAAGACACAGTGCCAACTAGCGTTTGGGTGACGTTTTTACAGAGGCACAAGTATAAATGGCTTGTACCGAAAAAGTAGTGTATTTCAAATCATAGCTTCATAAAGAATTCAAGAGCTGAAATAGCTCCACACACGACTCCGTTTACACTCTGCCATTGTGTCTACAGACTGAGTGATTGACTGACTGACTGAGCAGCGTGCAGCTGTGCTTACGCATTACGCGCGTATCTTTAGACAAGATCTCAATAGTTTAGTTACTTTCCACTGTGTTCCTGTTAATGATATAGATTGCTTTAAATGACAGAAATATCAAAAGTATCGATATTTTGATTTGAGAATCGATTTTTGAGCATAATGATCTGGTATCGGAGGTATCGATATTTCAGTATCGATCCGCACATCACTACTTTAGACTATTAGTCTTGTGCCAATATGAAGGAACACCTATTATGATGCATTTGTCATCCAACAAATGTCTCGTGTCTGTGTCTTCCAGATGGAACTTCCTAGAAACAGCAGCCTGTATCAAGACGGGGTGTATGGCCAGGACGTCATGATTTATGCCAAGGTAATAAAGTCACTAAAATCTAAATGCACCATAAGCAAAAACCATAAGTTGTTTTGGCTTTCTGACATAAGCCAAAACAACTCTAACAGCAACCAAATCTGTTTCCTGTCATAAGTGTCTTCTGAACCCATAAAAGTGACTTGAAAACTCCCTGTCTCTGCTTTTACAAGCGTACTGTAGCAGTTCCAGTTCAACCACGGAGCAGTACTTGCTTAAGTTCCTGAAACACTGGAAGTAGTCCTCTCAAAAGCTTGTGAACTCTGTCTGAACTCTTGGAAAAATAAATGTTAAATAAATGATTTATTTTTTCCGCTCTCTTGTTTTAGGCATGTATTCCACTGATCATAGCGAAGGACGTTTTTCTTCTCCAAATCGCACTGACTGTAATGCTGACGGTCACGTTATTGTGGGTACGTTGATTGTTGCCTCAAGTCTGCTTCTATGTACTGTATCTGCTCGAACTTTCACTCATACACTTCCAACTCTGATGCTGCCATTTTTGATTTCCTCCCTCTTCATCAACTGTGCTAATTGCAACATCCTGGTACGCAGGCATAAAAGCATTGTGTTTTACAATCATCTAAAACATTCTTGTGAACAAAAGCGATATGATATTTAAGGAACTGGAGGAAATTTGGCCCAAACGTCCACTTTGGGTCAATTGATGTCTGCCCTTTTAGCACCAGATTAAAATCAAGTTCAGCGGAAAAGTAAAGCAAGTTTTTGGCCGCCCGCAACGCAAGAATTCCTACACTAACTGTGATAAAAATTCACACAAATGTCTAATAGGATAAAATAAATAAAGCAATGACATTTTACACAGGTTCACTGTGACATCCCTTTGTGAGACTGCTTCTGAACCATGACCTTCTAACTGCAGCTGTCACAAACAAAACTGACCACAGCCCGTCCCACTTGATCTCCTTCAAACAATGCGCTGGAATAATGGAAGATAAACAAGAAATAAATAAAGGCCCATCTCTGTTTCACTACTCCTTCAGGTGTTGTCGGTGGTGTTGTGTATCGTCATCTTGTGTCAGCTGAATCGGAAGAAAGAAACCCCTGCTGTGGTCTACAGTGCGGAGGCGAAAGCGGGGAACTATACCACCCTAGCAGATGCTGCAGATTACACCTGATTTCTTCGTTTTTTATGTATTTGCTAATGTCAGCATATTGAGCAATGTTAAGAAAAAAAAAATCGGAACATCCGGATTACCACAAAGAAATGAAATGTGTTCATGATGATTGTCAATCCAACAAGATGCATGAAAGACTTCAGTTGTATTTTCTGTTTTTCTTTCTCTTTGGTTAGATTTGCTTTTTTCCTTGGAAACTGGAAGCATATATTCATTTTCTTTTTTTCTTCATCTATGAAAAAAGATTTACTATATTAGCCATAAAATACAGGCCATGCCATAAACAGCACATACTGTGAAAGATTACCTTTTACTTGTGACGTTCACACACAGTTGCATCCACTGAAAATGAAATGAACTCTATAGTGGTATTTTCACCCACTTAGCACCTTTAAACAGTCAGAGGTTAAAATAAAGCCCTGAAGAAGATCATGGGTGTATATTCTGTACTACATTTTATACAACTTTTTTTTTTTTCCAATTTTGCAATAACATTGCTATATTTTCAAAAACGTTAACGAAAGGCAACTGGACTTTTAGCTTTTTTTCTATTTTTTTTTTCTTTATTTCTTATAGACTGTCATTAGTACATATTGATGTTAAGGGTCGGCTGCTTCTGTTTATGGGACTGTATCAGTACCAGATAATAATGCGCATTGCAAAATAAACATATCCAAATTCCTTTAAACCTGTCTTATCTTCTTTAGCATTGCTGTGTCACAGTCTCTTTGTACTCCTTTATCCGTCGCACAAATAAAAAGGAGAATGAGGTTTAGAAAGCTTGGTTTATTCTGCAACTGAGCCATGTAGAGCCCAAGTGTGATGAAGTTAGGCTGGTTGATTTTGAATTCTTTAAAATCTCACTCATATAAAAGTACTCAGAAAGTACAGCTTTGACACTACTTTATATTTCTATTCCAGTACATGAGCTGTTATTGCTTGAACATTGTGTACTGTCTGTCAATAATATGCACACCAATCAGCCACATTAAAACCACTGACAGGAGAAGTGCCAATTCAATGTTCTACTGGTATTTTGGACCTGGTATTCATGTGGATGTTACTTAGACATGTACGACCCACCCAGACCAGATGGCACATTATTGTGGGTATGTACAGTACGAACATAGTTCCTGTGTCTACAGTAAAGATATCCTCCAAAGATTTACCTCTTTATTTGGTAAAGCCCACACACACACTAATTAAATAATTCACAAGCTGCTGTAAATCTCAGCCATGTGAAGTATTACTTTCTGTGTCTAGAACATTTCATGTTTTTTTTTTGTTTTTAGTTTTTTCTGTGATTTCCGTGACACTTCAAATGGTAAAAATTCACTTGGAAAACAAACTTGACTAGCCGGAGGAGGCTAGCAGACAAGTTCTAGCACTTAGAGCATTTGTTTTAACTGATGCAAGAAAATATTTTGAGTCCTCGGAATAATTTAGCAGTGTTAACGTCATGCAAGTCCTCCATTTGTCTTTGTCTCTGAAGCCAACATCTCTCACTCCTCCTTTTGTTTTGCCTGCCCCCCTCAGGCTGATTCTAAAATTACAGCTCTATTCAGTAGAGTAGAAAATAAGGATCCGTCTCTGTTTAGCTGTTGTTATAGGTGCTGTCAGTAGTGCTGTGTATTATTATCTTGTGTCAGCTGATTTGACTGATTGTAGCTAAATCTGAAAGCTGGGAGTTGATTTGATTATTAAACAGAGAGACAGAGTGAGAGTGATGGTGAATTGTGAATAAGAAACAGCAAATACTGTGCAACTTAGTTTCCTGTTGTTTTGCTTTATTCTTTATTCTTTATTCTTCGGGAGTTTTATTCTTTGCCACCATTGCTTTTGTGTTTGCTCTGGGGGTGCCTGACAGTGGGTTCTGCAGTGGCACTAGAGACAATTTGGATTGGTATTGGAGCTATCTAAACAAAACTGGATTGAACTGAATTGGAACTGAGACAACTGAGACAGAATGAGCAATGAATGCAAGCCCAAGTCAGGTCGTGTAAGGCCAAACAAAGGACTGTATTTATTAACTTTTTTTTTAGCCAACCATTAAGCTGTTGGCTATTTTTGCAATGGCTTCACATCTCCATCCATCCATCACAGGGCTAACACCAGGAGACATGCACTGTAAAGCTATCCATGAGAGTTGAGAGACTTTTGAACAAGTTTCTACACTCTAAGCAACAACTTTAAAAATAAACTGAAGACAAAAAACAAGAATCACATTTTTATTCCTGCTATTTACAAAATATTACATCCAATAAATAAATAAAAACAGTGTATGACAGAAATAAAAACACCACACTTTTGCAAGAACATACTGTAGAATAGGCATTTATGGTTAAAGTGCACAGGTAGACACTGGATCTGCTGTTTCAGATGAAGTTCATTTGACAATGTATTGGTCAAGGAGACGTTTCAACTGCAGGCAGCTCATGCAGCAAGTTATATGAGAAGTGACGTGGCATAAAAGGCTTCTTCGGTGAGAGTGGCATCAGTTGGAGCATTACAGTCTCTGCAAGAATATCGATGACTCAGTTTCCTACAAGAGCCTCTCACAATCCCATTGCACCTTCTGCCATAATTTCTCCAAACCTTGAATTTAAAATGTGAGGATTACTGCATGTCTACTGCGTGTGCAACAAAACAGAATGCCCTCTCCTCTTTGTCGACAAGATCAGAGTACCATTTACTCGCTGAATGTGCTTTAAGAAAAAACTGAACTGCGGTACTTATGTTTCAGATATAGAAAGTGCATAACAAGGCATCAAGACATTCTGATGTCCCAGTGAGAGATGCGACTCATTCCTTTGTCTAACCTGATTACTTACCCAAGAAAATACATTGATAAATAAATGATTATACTTCAATCCTTGTAAACACTGTATAAGAAAGGTGCTACATAAAGGTTATTAATATTATTTTCTTAAAGATTATTGGTTGCGCTAATGCTGAAAATTCAATGTGTGCTTAAGACAAGTAGTAATATTTAAATATAAGTCCAGACAAGCGTTAAGTTAAAGTGGCAATATTGAAGATCTCCATTT
The DNA here is from genome assembly GCA_030220025.1 of Chelon auratus. Taxonomy (NCBI): domain Eukaryota; kingdom Metazoa; phylum Chordata; class Actinopteri; order Mugiliformes; family Mugilidae; genus Chelon; species Chelon auratus. Next base: position 15,881 of record JASGAT010397439.1, on the reverse strand, counting down.
AGTTCTCTTTGTCGACACCTATGGCAATAAGAGGTAACTGCAGGTGAATCACGCTTCCTAGAGCTGACAGTTCATCCATGCCTCCATAACAGTATTCAACAGTAAATGATCAGACTCTAGCTTGTTTTCCACAATAATAACATATGGCCTTTTACCCACACATGAATTTAAGCATAGGAGTCTATTAGGTCCGCCCCCACCCTCTCGGGAAGGATAGCTGCTGCTTCTTCAGTACCACATGACTATGGATGGCTTATAATTTTAAATGAGAATGTTGCCAACGAACAGTAACCAGGTTGGAAAGAATTAAGCAAGTTGCCAGAAACTGCAGTACCTCAAATGGCCAAATGAGGCTGGCTCCAAAAGAAGTAAAAAACACATTAGGTAAATTTTAGCTAATTTTTCCATTCATTCAACAGCTGTATAGGGGTGATTTTTTTCCCCTAAATTATATCACAGCCTGTCTTTTTTATCCACATCAGGCATAATTAAGGGTGTGGCTGCTCTGAGAAAATTTAAGCCAACATGCAAATACAGTTCCTAAAATACTCACTTGAGATTGGCTCCAAAAGTGAGTCAAACGTCATAGCCCTCAATGTTAAAAGTCCCAACTTTAGAGAACAAATAAACATGTTTGCAGCCTTGTACAAATAAAAATTAAAGCCAATTTGTTTGGAACTTACCGGGGTGAATTTTTTTTTTGAAGTCCAATGTTGAAGTGATATCAAGGCCTAAAATTATGCGTAATTAATGGCATGGGCACTCGTGAGGTGAGCGTCCACATAGGTAGCTGTCGGGCCAGACAGAATCTGCTTGCTCCACCTCTTAGCCCATTTTTGTATAAGTTGGGAGTTAGGCGGAGTCATGCACTGCCAAGATGGCGACGGCTGGAGCCACCACTCTGAGCTTCAAAACTGGTCTTCAGGAACGCTATGAGTGATGTCACAGAGGGTTTGTACCTCTTCATACATGTAAATCAGAATTTTTCCTCTTTTGGCTAGACATAGTGAGTCATCAAGCATTTTTTTTTTTAAAAATGAAAATCTTCACGACTGACACTTTAAACTCATTAAACTGTTGTGCCCCAAATGTAAAATAATTATTTTTTGTGTGTGTGTATTTGAAAGTTTTCGACGACTCAGTTAATTAATATCTTTCGTTACAAATACTAACTGACCTCTCCAGGTGTGAGAGAAATGGATACGGACAATATCAGCATATATTCAAGCAAGAAAACTCTTGTTGCAAAAAAAACATTGTCAGGATATGTTTCTGAAAGAAAATGGATGATTTGGAACACAATATTTAGCGAAGGAATGTGAAAATGTTATTAAAGATCGGTTAATCTCATTAAATTGCTTTTTTTTTTCTTTACAGCAGTAAGGCAAACAAAAGTAGTTTGAAATTGACTGTGCATGTAGATTATTGTTTAAACATCAGTTACATGCATTAACATGTAGAAAATCATAACATATATTGCTATAGCACAAAGTAGCCAGCTTATGGTTATACAGCTTTATGTGCAAATTCAAACCAGGTATGCTTGTGAGTAATCGGAAGTGTCAGTTAGGTGACTAGAAAGCACCAGGAACATATCTGTTGGACTGGAGGAGAGCCAAGAACTCCTGTTTCCTTCTTATCTGGCCTATCAGTTTGATGCTCATAACGAGTAGAACCATCTGGGAATGGAAGCAAAACAGTGGACAAATATATTAACATGCAGTTGTAAATGCTGAATTTGTTTAACATAATAAAGCCACTCATGGTAGAGTTGATGTTTAAAGTTCTACCTAACATATAAATGGTATAAATGTGTAAACATACCCAAAACACTCCACTTCCAAACTGTATTGCCATCGCCAGTGAGAATGCAAGCTTCAGTTCGGAAACATAAATCGGTAGGCAAGGCTGTAAAAAAAAAAAAAAAAAAAAAATACAGTAATACGTAATTGATTTGAGTACACTGTAAAACATTTTCTCTCAATGGGGGTTCAGCAAGCAGACACTGCTTTATTGTTTATTGGTCAGTGAGTTTTTTTTTTTATTCATTCATTCATCGTCGGTAACCGCTTGTTCCTGTTAAGGGTCGCGGGGTCTGCTGGAGCTTATCCCAGCTGTCATCGGGCAAGAAGTGGGGTACACCCTGGACAGGTCTCCAGTCTATCTCAGGGCTAACACAGAGAGACAGACAAGCAATCACACTCACACTCACACCTACGGCCAATTTAGAATCACCAATTAACCTAACCAGCATGTCTTTGGACAGTGGGAGGAAGCCAGAGTACCTAGAGAAAACCCACGCAGACACAGGGAGAACATGCAAACTCCACACAGAAAGGCCCAGTCGGCCCAGAGTTTTTTTTTTACCTCTTGATAAACATATTGGTTCTTTGGAGCTCCAAGTGTGGCGCTGCCTCGTAGTCGAATCTGTTGAAAATGACAAAATCCCATGATGTGATATAACATTTTCATATATTTCTGTTCATAGTTTTTGACCCTCGCAGATCAGTCATGAGAACATACGACTTTCCAGCTTTGTTGGTGTGATGTGCAGCCACACACTACTGTAACACCATTTTGTTTTCTTACAGTAAAGCAGTTTGCAACTATTGCCATTTAACTGGGGTCGTTAGTTTTGTCTTCCATGAAGACTGCAGACAAATGCACTTTACGGTGTCAATCAATCGCAATGGCCGACAGTCCTCAGGACTAGGGAACTCATTCAAGAACTGTATACTTTCAAAGGCCTTTTTTTCTGATTGCATGGTTGGTCAATTTCTCAATTTCAAAGGCTAAACTTAAGAAATGTTGTTTGCACGGCAACATTTCAACTAAACTTATTTAAACCAGTGGTTCCATATGCTGCATTTATGTGTTGACCAATCTATGAACACTTTCATCACTAAAGTTACGTCTTGTGCTGGGACAGTATGTACCCTGAAGAAAGAGCTGAAACAGACCCCAAAAACAGAGGACTAAAGACGCATTTAAAGTACTGAGGGACATAGACGCCGTAACCTACGAACGTAACCGACGCCATTGGCCATGAGAGCCATTTATACTTGTGCGCTCGTCAGTCTGGCTCGCTAGACGGTGCGGTGTGTTTTTTGCCAGCCTGGGTAATTTTTGTTTCTACTTCCTGCTTCACTTTCAACAATGGAACGAAATTTCGCTGAAATTTCACCAAAGACGAGTCATACAAATGTTTGTACCTCCTCAGTTAACCTTTGCTCGATGTGTTCCATCTTTGTTGATCCAAAACAATCCATACCAAAATTGCAGAAATGGAGAAGCAGCCGGAAATACTAAAGCAGAAACACACTGCTACCGAGCGGACAAATCAAGGCTCTTGTGGTCTGCATCGCTACAGCGCAGATGTCCAAACCACCTTATAAGAAGACTGAATTAGTACTGGTGTTAAGCATTTAGTAAAAGTCTTTTTTGTATGACCCTAATATTATTTGAAAAAGAAAATTTTTAGGTGTGCCTTCGCATTTTTAAGAAACATACATGGTGCTGGAACAACCAAAGACTCTATCTGTAAAGGGAATCTAATTCCCAACAAACATTAGGGATTAAAAGTAAATGGGAATGTTTTTGTGTAGTCTTTATAGATTTAATGGAATGTTGTGCACTTAATGTCGCTGTCACCTTGTAACATTTAGGTGTCATTTGTCTTTGCCTCTATGTTGTCCATATCGTATGTGGTAATTTGAACCTTTTATTGATATCATTGGCCATTCTGAATTTACTCGGCTCAGCTGCGTACTGTAGTTTATTGCTTTCGCATTTGTGCTGGGGTAGAAGGTTAGGGGGAGCCAGTATAATACAAAATAAACGTGTATTTGAATGTGTGCTATCTCCAGTGCCCCATCTACAGCTGACTGAATCATATTTGCCTGAGAAGACTAAAACCATGACGTTTTGAGCAACAACGAGAGCTGTAGATACTTACACATTTTCCTGGATATTGGCAGTTACAGGAGGCAGGGATGGAAGCGCCCCAGTCTTTGTAGCCCTCAATAAGACCGCAGCATTCAAACTTGAGGTGATACACACACATACACACACACACACACCAAAAGAAATGTTAATCCAGTATGCAGCACTTATTTTCCCATCAGCCCTCGTGTTTCAATTAAAAATCTAGATCTTCCAATATGTTGATTAATGTGAATGGTTACCCCACAGCGAGGGGAATATTTCTTTAAGATAAGACATGCCCACTTGTATGGCCACACTCCCAAGACTACATATTCTGCAGGTGTGGCACATTGTTCTTGTTTGATAGCCACATGGGCAGTTGTGTGGTTTGTGTGTCTGTTTGCAGGGGATTATATCTTCTTCTCTCTATTCTCTTCTTCTGGTATCACATCTAGATTTCTGTTTCCTTTGTTCCTTCTGTCTTTGCAGTATTTTGTCAGCCTTCTGTCTAAAATGTAGGAGCTGACACTTCTCTGCCTTGAGTCAAGTGGGCAATAAGAAAAGCAATGATTTGAGTTACCTTAATTCTGTTAGAGATTAAAGTTTTTTTCTGTTTTGTTTCTTTCTTTTTGGTTGTTTTAGCGAGCTGAAGCTAACGCACTATGCTATAGCTAGCAAACAAGAAGGAGGAAGTCGTTGGCTAGTCTGTACACTCTTGAATGGACTTTGCCTTTTTGACACCAGAAAGAAATGGTGTGTGTGAGTGAATTGTGAGTTTGTTTAATGGTGGAAATTTGCCAACAAACACAATGGCCAATTGTAGGCCACTGCTAAGTAAGTAACTGCATGGCAATGCTGCAGTTAATTTCCTGTTCTCATATCCAAAGCATTATGGGAAGAGTAGTTCCATAACTTGAGAAACTCCTCAGTAATGCACTGAAATAAAATTAAGAACAACAAAATGTATTTAACATAAACTCTTTTGTGATATAGCACAGTGTCACACTTTAACGTCGGCATGAGTAACAGTATTTGTGGTGGAAAATAAAGTGATCATGGATGTGTGGGCATCATAAAATAGACCGGACCTGTCTGTCTAAAATGAGATACCGTGTATATTATAGAACATATAACAGAGTGGAGTAATGGTGTCCTCACTCAAATATGACAACAAGGTCCTTGTGGTGTTTGAATTTGGGTTTGGGTTCTTATCTAAAAGCCAAATTATCCGGTGCCACATCTAGTTATTTTACTTCCATGTGCACTACATTTCAAATAAATAATATCTGCTTACTTCTTCTTGAATTCTGTACAGCAGCGTCCTGTTGGCTTTGCTTATTCCACTGAGTGGCATCATGGAGAGCAGCTTGGACTCCTCACGGGCCACTCGCTTCTGAGGAGAGACAGTGCATTGATAGCTGGTCTTTGTACACACTGTAGTAAACAGTTTAGGCGATTTAGGTCAAATTGAACAGTATAGAAAAAAAAAACGTATTTGTGTGTAAAAACTAAAGCATGCAAGTACCTCATAAACATCCTGGTAACTTAGTGCTGTTCTCACAATTATAGTTTGACTGGCTGCTGCCATCCCAGCTGCATACTGCACACACGGATAAGAAAAGGGCAAACATGGCGTGTGAATGTGAATGCCTTGAAAAACAAGTAACATTGATTTTTTTTTGTTGTTGTTGTTTTTTTTTTACCAGAATCAAACACCATCTCTTTCCTTTGCAGGCTCCAATCACACCGAGCACTGACAGCATTGCCACTACAGAAACACTGGACACCATCTGAAGAGGAAAAAATACCAGTGTCTAATCAGCCGCAAATTCCTGCTTCACGCCCTAAAACAGTCTAAAACCAAAATAACCGGAGGAAAAACTAGGATCCGCGTGACCCGAGATCGTCAATTACGCAGCATTCATAATTTTTTTTATTGTCAAGGATGTGTCGCCCAGATAGCATGGCTGCAAAAGAGGTCAAAGGTCATGGCTACGCAAGGAAAGATAATTCACTGTCTTGCCCAAGGACACTTCAGCAGTCTTTCCCAACGTGCGAGGGCCTGAATGCAGCTCTCCCAGAGAAAAGACTATATAAGTATACGCTGATGTAAGGCGTTCAGGCAATATTGATAGTAGTGGACTCATGCATTAATAATTCCCCAGCTGACTTATTTGAAGCCTGGCAAGAATAGGAGTTATTTCTGCCTCCAGTAAATCTGATCTGCCTCTCTTAAACTATTTTCATCCAGAAAAAAGAAGAAGGGGGATAAAAAATAAAATAAAAAACAGTCTTACTTTGCCAGTTTGCACGGGGTCTCTGTGCCAAGCTATTGTCATTGTCAGCATGAAGAAGCACAGCGCCTTAGGAGAAAGAAACACAGGAGATGAGAACGGAGTGCTGAGGGCTGCAGACGAGGAATGGAATAAATATTGCATGGTAATAATAGGAAATGTTATTTAAAGGTGTCTCACTTCTTAAAGGAGAAGTCATTGACTTAAGAGCAAATGGAATATCACAGCCAAAACAAAACAAGGCCTGTACTGCATGTGGCACACACTAACATCACATTGTTAATATTAGCACATGAAGCATATTACAGGTTGTACTGTGTCCTGGATGATGAGATGTGTGATGGCGGAAAGGTTGATTATTCTGTGTAAATGCAAAAATAACCCCAACGATGGCGTCTTATTGCTGAAGCCATCAGGGGGGGTTCTTTTTTCATCACTTCTGCCCTAAAACATCTAAACGAGAGAAGAATAAAAAATCTGCTGCAGACATTGTTATTGTTGGAAAAGATGCCGCATAAGGATAAAATAAACCAGCCCGATTCTTGTTTGGATTGATTCAAGACAATCAACCGTTTCCCATCGCAGAAATAACCAGTGAATAGAAATCAACCGGGCCTCCTGCCTTTAAAGGCATTCATAGGAATTTACCTACCATATGCACAGCATTTGCAAAAATAAACGGCCTTTTCAGGCTCGTCTTGTCCGCCACCACGACCACTGCGCTCCGCTGCATGCTGCCGCTGCTGCTGCTCTCCCAGGCTCCAAAACGCCCTTTTTACATAGAGGAAATGTTAAGGCTGCTGTGTCTGGGACTGTAGCATTAAGAGGACATCTATCCAATGTATCCGCACAGGACGTCACTGTGATGTGCAGGATGAGGAGGCTGTGTCGCGTTCAGGTGCACTCGGAAATGCTAGGAAGTGGAGCTTCGACCCGCAGGAGTCGCGTTTACCTTATAGTGGAGCATGGATCAAAGCCAGATTTAAAGAAATATTGCGATATTGTGTCTCTGAAAGTCTTAAAATGTCAAATATTGGATCTGAAATACGGAAAACAACTAAACAATCTGCATCTGCACTGCATTAACACATGTGTAGGGATATGAAGCTGTGTTCCTCATTTCGTGCAACTTTACATATTGAAACATTTTCTTTTACACCATACGGATATATCCACTCCTGCCTTTTGTGTGTATACAAGTGTTATTTTACTACGTTTTGTTAAGCAGCACTTAAAGTGACAGAGCTTGGATCTTAAAGCCTAAGTTATCAGTTATTAAATACAGTTTAAATTAAGTGTTAAAGTATAGTACAGTACTTGTTCAGTTACACCTATTTGCTATTCCATTACCTTCAACAGTAACTCTGTGTGTATGAAAGGGTTTACTTGAATAGAACTGTATGAACACTAATTGTTAATACTACCAGACTCCATTGGCAAAAACAGTAATTTTGCCTTGCAGCGCACACAGCTCTACTTTTGCTTCAACTGATTAGTTAGTTGGTTATTCTGTTTTCCATTGTGCAACTCTGGTGTGTTAAGATATGAGTTTGTATCCAAATTAACATGTTAAAACACAAAAGTCACATTGCAGTAAATCAGCAACTCCTTAGTTTCGCATGGTAAAATTACAGTTTTTGTTAATGGATTCTGGCAGCTTTTAGGAGACCCTGAATTGACGTGTGCAGCTTCAGTTCACTTTTTAAAAAGGCAATCTGACAGCAAGTTAAAGCGGTGATAATATTCTAAATATGGCATACAATTAAACTGATTTTTTGTTTTTTGTTTTTTAGGTGGACTTTGTTTTAGGTGAATTGTGGTTGACTGCATCTGCACTGCAGTTACTTGCTTGGCTTCTCACTGCTATTCTTGGCCGCTTCTTTGTACTAGAGACGTGCCAGCCACCATCGACTGTAGGAATACACTAACTATTCCTTTAAATTAGTTCCTGGCAAACTGACTTCATTTCCCAGGATCCAACAGGACTCGTGGGGCTGGGCTACCTGCCTAGAACAGGTAGGGCGGGTTTCTATTGTTACCACAGGTGTTGTGTAGAGAGAGAGAGAGAGAGAGAGAGACGCGAGAAACTGCTGCATTAGTCAGTGGGGGCAGTAAAAGCTGATGAGAGAAAGAAAAGACGTGAGACGGGGAGTCAGGGGGAGGAAACCTACTGACACGTGTGTGTGTGTGAAAGAGCAGCAGGTGGACTAGACGGCAAGCTGGATTATGGACGAGCATCCTTTGAAATTGATTTAAAGGAAGTTCCCTTTTCCTTCGACTGCGCAGGAGTACGAAGAGGATGAGATGTGTATCCATGCTGCGTTTTGCTGTAGGCCGTAAAGTGGGTCAACACCTGAGAAGGAGCTGAAAGGGGAAGGAGAACTGAGGGAGTTTTGTCCTTCTGTAAGAGCACAGGAGGTCAGGGAGAGACTGAACCGTCTGGGGATACAAGACTGAGGAAATGCGGGAAGATATTTAGCAACAGATCATTTCCAGAGCTTTTATACATAAAATATTCATTTTAGACCAATGACCAGTCTTGAAAAGTAAAATGGGTTGTCTAGAAGTGTCTAGAAGAACCTCTGAACAGCTCTGTTTAATGTCTTGAAAAACGCTAAACTGGTTTAACAAGCTCCACAATTTAACTAAATCTACGCTGCTGCTGGAAATCCAAACCAACTGGCTTTTATTTTTTTTTCTGGAAGAAGAAACTGTGGAGGCCTTTTATTCAGCTGGATCAAACTTTTCATTCTAACATTATTTTGGCATCCATTTTCTTTCTTGTGACGCAGCCTTCACTCAACCATAAAGATAACCCATCATCTCTTAAACCCGAAGGCCAAGCATTCCAACGAGGGATCGCTCGTTCGCGGAAAAGGGACACACACACATCACTCCACCATGCAAAGCCCGGGACCTGAACACGATGACTCTTTTGATTTCCTGTTTAAGATCATCCTCATAGGAGACTCAAACGTGGGGAAGACCTGCGTGGTTCAGAATTTCAAGTCTGGGGTTTTCTCGGAGAAGCAGCAGAACACCATCGGGGTGGATTTCACCGTGAGAACCGTGGACATCGAGGGGAAGAAAGTGAAGGTTGGTTCATGAAGAGTGGTTGAGGATGTGTCTGGTGGAGTTTAAAACAGGGATGCTGGGGAAAGTACTATGTGTGTTGAGGTGTCGGTGTCAAAATGCAACCAAAACAGCCAAGTGCAGATGTTTCTTGACAATAAATCGTAGTGGGAAGTAGATTCAGGGTTCATTTGATGGTGTTTTTTGTGTGTTTGCCTTTTTTTTTGTTTGTTTTTGGCAAGCAAGACAGAAGTGTCCTTTTTACCTAACTCTGATTCCAATCTATTGGATGTAAATGGAGTGATAATGACTGACAAAGAAAGGCAGAAATCCTAATTATGTCCGCTCAGTGCTCTGAAGTCAGCTGACAATGACTTGAGCTTTTTAGCTGTTTTTTGGCTCATTTTCAGCCTCACTTGTGAAGGATGTTTCACAGTTTGGAAGCGAATGACGTTACAGTGAGGCGTCCTTCAGTTACAGTGTGCCAAAACCAGTCAGACCGGCCGCTCGCATGAATGACCTGTTGTTCAGGTTTCTCTGCTCTGGCTGTTGTGCAGACAGATATAAAGTTGGAGTAACTTCTCTGTGCCGCCGTTGTGGGTGATAAGGAAGTTATTGTTTAGGTGGATCACGGTATGTCCTGCATGCGCCAGACTACAAACTGCTAAGAGTCAGGATGCCCAGAGAGGTCAAATAAATCACTTTACTCACTAATTTCTCTTTTTTATATATATATATAATTGTATTTTTTTATTTACTTTTCAGAGATTACATTGGAGTCCCAATATACATATCAAACAGAATATTTGGTCTTTTCCATCATAATCTCAGTTACAACATATCACACAGTCACACAATACATAGGCTTCCACACCTATATTACTCACTAATTTCTCAAAGTCCTTCAGTTGCTTTCACTCTGTTTCTTTTGGATTGATCTGTTATAGCCACAGGGGAAAGCAAAGACCGTCAGTCGACACACAAACACACCTATAGCAATTGTATTGTTTCATGGACAAGACACATGACTGGACGATACAAATCATACCATCAACTGAACTTTTCCAAGTATCTGCATCACACATACTAGAGCAGTGGTTAACAGTACAATGATCTTTTATCTTCCCTTGCTGGGTTCTGTGCGTCCCAGGTGATTTTTACAGGCTGAATTTTAGTTACATTTAAGCATCTGGAAACCATTTCTTTTATAATTCTGCAAATCTCTTTTTCAAGCTGCAGGGGAGTTAAGTTACCTAGGTCCTGTAAAGAATCGGGGGTTCAAACAAGTCATTGTTTTTAAATGCATCAAAAGTCGACATGGTTCAAACACTGAAAACAAATAGGTTGGGCTGGTGAGTCTGACTAATTGCTATGACAGTCGTTGCCGGGCTAACGTTGTCTGTTACATCCTTGGGGAGTTTGTGCGAGGGGGGAGCAAGGGATCAGTCCTGAAACACTGTTTCAGCTGTGTGTGTGCAACACAACATGATCCCACCATAGACATAGACATGGTGAGGTCACGTTGTCCTTGTGGGGTCGTTTTTAAGATTTAAAACTGGTAAAGACTTGGTTTGAGGATAAAAGTTACAGTTAGGTTATGGTTAAGAGAATCCTTTAAGATAAGATAATCCTTTAATTTATCGCATAGTGGGGGAATGTATATGTAAATGTTGTGTATATTAAGTAGAGCACTGAGATGAGGATTTGACCATGTGTAAGATTGAGTCCAACATCTATACCTGGTTATCATTACCCTGTTTTGATTCTAATACTTACAATACAGCTACTGTTCTTTCTAATTTGTTACGACAGATCCAGGTGTGGGACACAGCGGGTCAGGAGAGGTTTCGTACCATCACCCAGAGCTACTACCGCAGCGCTCACGGTGCCTTGATCGCCTATGACATAACCCGGCGCTCGACCTTCGACTCGGTGAAGCACTGGATTCACGAGGTGGAGCAGTTTGGAGCAGCCAACGTAGTTCTGGTCCTCATAGGTGAGTGTGGATGAAAAGTGCGAGTGAATACAGGAAAAGTTGATGTTTGGCAATGACTTAACTGACCTGGGAGCTGTAAAGAACTAGTTATTGGTCATATTTCAGCGTTTTAGCTCAAATATTACAAGGTAGTGTTTCAGCAGACAAGGTAGTGTTTCGGATTTCTGATCCTATAGCTGTTTTGTTTTTTTTTGTTTTAGCATGTTCAGTGGATTAGGTGCACTGATCATAGAATTAGCAGAACTTGCTGTGTTGCATATACGTCTCTCAGGTTCCTCCTGGTTGTCTCCACGCAGGTAACAAATGCGACCTGGAGCAGGAACGTCACGTACGCTTTGAAGAAGCCTGCAATCTAGCTAAAGAGAGAGGTATCTTAGCTGCTCTGGAGACATCTGCAAAGGTAATGAGTGTACCCAAGCACAGAATACACAGGGGAGACAATCTGGTGGTTGGTTATAGTTGTGATTTAAATCTTTTTTTTCTGTCCAGGAGAGTCAGAACGTGGAAGAAGCCTTCACAATGATGGCCAGGGAGCTGCTGACGCGTAACGGCCTTATTGTCCAGCAGGGGGGCGCGGAGAGCAATGACACTCCTCGAATCCTGCTCCGGTCCAACTCTCGGCCAGTCAATGTCAGCGTTACCGCCTACACGACACCAGAGAAGAAGTCATGTTGCTGACAAGAAAAATAGTGAAGGACACTTTCATCATCATGAATGTTAATGAATAATGAAGAATGGAAGAAGATACAAAAATGCTTGAATATGGATTATCGCCAGCAAGGCCTCTGAAAAGATCTGAGAACCTGGGGATTGATGAAGTTTGGTCAGTTGTCAGAAAGTATTGGATAATCAATTCAGTGTTTTCTGTGACTTATAAGACAATAAGTGAGGGGCCACGTTTTCCAGGAAGAGACGGTGATGATGAGTGTGATCAGTGTTTTGGGAAAGTTACAGTCTACCAGTTCGACGGCTTTGTGCTTCAGCTGGTATCATATTATCTTCAGATGCTTTTGGAGTGTTTTTAAGTTTGTATTACCAGCACTACTCCAATACTGCATTCATATGGCTGTTAGTTAAAGCTGAAAAACATCCACTGGCCTCAAATATGTCACCCTGAACAAAACAAATGAGCTTTCATATCTGCTTTCTTTCTGGAACTGTTGGTCTTTGTGTTGTAATTTGTAATTTATCCAGATGCTTTCTCAGGCTCCTCTCTGCTGATAAAACATTTCCCGGACAGTTACATGTTATTAAAAGACTCTTGAGTATTTCATCCAAGTGATGGGTTTTGAGCCTCTGTTGCTGCACTCCGGATGAAAAATGAGAATCTGCTGCGAGCCAAAACACTGTGAATTACACATTGTTGTAACAATAAACGTCTGTGGATGTGTTCACCACACACCAATGAAGCTGGTCTGACTTACCGTGAGAAGCAAGGTTTCTCTAGAAGCTTTGATTAGTAACAAATGAATCTTAGCCTTTAAAATCTCAACGGACCATGGGTTGGTTTCAAGTATCATGAACTGCAATAAAAGGATTGTTCTGAAAGGTATTTCCACATCAGACTTGTTGATGTGGAAATGGTTGTGCGGACTGCTGCGACCTGTGTGATCTGATCACAACTGGGCCGCTGTAAGAAGTGGGGATACTTGAAGATACTTGAACCCACAAATCAGCGACTAGCAAGGAGACACACTCCGCTGTTCTGAAAGATGAGCCTCTAGAAACAGTGAGAGCACCTTTTGGTATCTTGTCATAGTCGGTATAAAACTTGAGGGATGTATTGACTATGAAGGCCATACTATATGATTTGCAGAAAAGTCCCATAAGGATAATACCCATCTACTGTACTGTAGGACTGCGACAAATACGCCTCAGTCAGCTGCCTCCTTGCTGACACTAGATGGCACTGTGCCGTTGCACATAATCCAGAGCTGCGGTCTGGACCCTCGTTGCCTCAGACAATAAAAAACCAAGGTGATTTGAAACATCTGTGAGTGTATGGAGAAACAATTAAGGAAGGTTTACATCCAAGCCAGGAGACAGGAAAAAATCACATCAGCCATACTTTGCCAAGATCACTTCCTCCAAACTAAGCTGGCACGCTATCTTTAGGACATGTTCTCTCTTTAATGGCAAGTTGGCAGACCTCTGAAGACCCCTGCCTTGAAGTAACTTAACCAAGTCCCCGCTGATTGTTGCTCTAACAACAAGCCGTGGTTGTACAGACTAGATGTAACTTTTAGGGGATTATCCAGGTGTAAACTATTTTATTCCTCTGTATCTAGTATTGATTCCGTCACAAATGACAGGAAATTAATTACCTTATTGGCTGTGAATCCAACTTTCTAATATTGTGTAGATCTCCCTTTGTGCCTCCAAAACAGCTGTGATCAGAGAATGGACATGGGCCTTCTGAGGGTGTCATGTGGTGTCTGGCAACACAATGTTGTAAGTGGGGGCCTTTGTGTCCCATGAGTTGAGGGGAGAGGCCTGTGTGGATCATCCCACAGATACCTGATCAGTTTGGGATCTAGTGAATTTAGAGGCCAGGTCAACACCTTGTGCTGTTTTTCATGTTTTTTGAGTTGTTCCTAAACCATTTTTGTGTGTGTGTCTGTGTCAGGCTGCATCCTGCTGGCGATGGCTGCTGCCATCAAGGAGTGTCATTGCTATGGGGTGGGAGTGTCTGGTCTGGTCTAGGTGGGTGCTACATGTCTAAGTAACACCCACATGAATGCCAGGTCCAAAAGTTTCCCAGCGAACATTGAATTGTCACAAGATGGTCAATGTCATTCACGTCTCCTGTCAGTGCTCATAATGTTGTGGCTGATCGGTGTATCTCTACTGTGATATTAAGAAAAATAACATATTTTTCCACTTATTGGACCAGTTCCCACAAAGTCCACTAAAGCATTTGGTTTCCAAAAACATTAAAAGTTGTTTTATTTATCCTGCAGATATATAACTCATTTGTAACAGACTCCAGGTTTATATCATTAATAATGGGGAAATCTTGCATGTTTTACCGATAATTATTAGTCATGGTGATTATGGCTGACTTTCAAAGTGTCTGAAAATTCCACATCCTTGCAAAACCGCTGAGTCTAGCCACATTTTTGCCAATACATCTATGCATCAGAGGTCAATTTTCAGAAAAAATAAACCAAATTTTATTTCCAGAGAACAGTTATCAGAGACAATATCATACATTAATAAAAACAAGCCCACAACTACTTTTTTTTGAAAAAAAAAAAAAAGAAGAAGTATATCCTGAAGTCAAAACTACTGTAAAAAGACAGTAAAAAGAAGAGCACCTGCAGTTCACTGTATGGGGAATTTAAGGAGATATTTTTCATGTGGGGGAGGTAAGATGCATTAAATCTGAGACTAACTGAATTGGGAATGTTCTGCAAAAAGATAAAAAGAAAAGCTCAAATGCCATCTCCTGGTCCTTTCTTTAAAGGTAAACTTAGCAATATGACACGTTTAAGAAAATGTTCCTTGTTGGGTTTTACACAAGGTTGCTTGCTAAAAGAACATCTTTAGCTTTTCATCCTAAAATTGTACATACCACATCTTTTTAAACTTCAAACAACTGAGTATACCTTTATTAAACCATTGTTCAACTTGTCCTGAGCCTTCTATATCAGTCCTCAAACCACCTCTGCTCTAGCTCAACCTGATGATCTCAAACGTGTTGAGCGGCTTCTCTTTTAGAGGTTTTGGCAAACGTTCACTCTGCCCCTCGCTCGTCTCCACCAACACCTCCTGCGCCTCATTTTCCGACCCTCCTTGCCCTGCCTGTCCCGTATCCATCCCTTCTGTTTGTTTATCCATGGGACATTCTCCGTTGTAGGTCTTGACGTAGTCCTCGACACGCCAGCCCTTAAACTCTGGAGGCGCTGAGCAGGTCAGGCCGGTGTAGAAGACGCCAGGGTGGTGCTTGAGCCAGTACATCAAGTAGTGGATGTGGTAGTCGCAGGTCCACGGGTTGTTCTCCAGCGAGAGCCTCCGTAGAAAGTAGAGGTCCTCAAGTACGCTGTACTGGAAGTGACGGAGGCTGTTGTTGGATAGATCAAGCTCACGGAGGTACAGCAGACCTGCAAATGCAGCTGGGAGGGAAAAAGTACCTAATTAGTTGGCATCTCATCTACGTCAGAATACTAAAAGCTTTGTCCTGGGTTCTCCTCTGTCAACAGGCTAGTGTTTTTTTTGGCTTGTGTGGCTT
Source organism: Chelon auratus (assembly GCA_030220025.1). Taxonomy (NCBI): domain Eukaryota; kingdom Metazoa; phylum Chordata; class Actinopteri; order Mugiliformes; family Mugilidae; genus Chelon; species Chelon auratus. The sequence goes on along the minus strand of JASGAT010397439.1, from coordinate 364 downwards.
ATTTCTGTAAAGGATTTAAAAAACAAAAAAGTGTCAAATCTAAAGTGAAAGGGTTGGTTGTAGTAAAAAGACTGCAGAGAATTATCACTCAGCAGCCGTTTCCCTTAGTCCGCCAGAGATCTTTAACCTCTTTATGCTCATTGTTTTGGTTGTTCTTTTTGGTTTATCCACCCCACTTTCCAACAGACGATGGCAGGTATATTTACAGAAAAATCTCTAATGAATATACTGTATACCAGTCCAGCACCAAAGAAAACACGGGTAAAGTTAGGAGCAAATTGATATAGACAGAGGAGCGTTTAACTGCTAAAAAGTAAGAGAGCAGACGTTGTGTTGGATATTCAATTTTTTCTCCAAGTATCAT
>JASGAT010397437.1:0-12990 GCA_030220025.1 Chelon auratus | reverse complement strand
TTCTGAAACAAATCTGTGTTCAAACGGAAACGCAAAAGTGTGTGAAGGCTAGCGCCTGTTGAACCTCCATCGCGGAGCTCGACATGTTGTTTACTTGTTTTTCCAGTCCTGTCGCATGCTTGTCACGTCATTTCTATTCGACGAGAAACGCAGTTTTGCGTTTTTCACTCTTTACACGGTGACGCGAGGGTGGAGCGTTTTTAAGATTTCCACTCTGGAGGGTGGTTTCACTTTTTTGCGTTTTCAACCCCCAAAAACGCCGTCACCATCTAAACGATATAGGACATCCAATAAAATGTTTTGCGCTTTTCACCTCCAATCGTTTTCGTGTAAAGTGCCCCTTAATTACTTTTCTATCGTTATAGACTATGCCTGCACACTGCTCCTGCAACATTTTAGGTGAGGGATGACATGGATTACTTTTTGCGTGGTTGAGAAATAAATGATCATGACAATGCTTAAGGTGGATGTCACTGCACACTAGATGGATACACAATTCCTCAGTTGAAGATGTTTCACAGATAAACTTATGACCTTTTTTTAATACAATCAGAAACTCCTTTACATTCAAATCAGATCAAATATTTAAAGGTGCACTGCAGTTCCAAGGTGGACATTATCAGCCAGGGTATTGTCTCCTTACTACATTTCACTCAGGTTATGTCTCGTAGCACATGGTTTCCAGGTTAAAAGCTTCATTTTTATCCCTGGGTGTCTTTTAAATCCATAGTATTTCATTTTTTGTCCACTTGGGGGCGACTGTGAGTACATCTATAAACAGTTGGAAGACATTTTTTATTTCGGTCCACCTGATGAATGGGAGTCTAATACTGACTCTACTGTGGTTTCTTCTCTATCAGAACCTGCAGGAAAAAGGAAATATCTGCCTCTTTAGTGCACATTATAGTTTTATCTGTTTGCTATTCATTGATGGCCACGTAGTCACACTAAAAACAAAACATTTATTTCTTGTGAGCCATAAAACCAGATCAATATGAATTGATGATTATCTGTCGCATTCATCGTTACACAAGAATACTAAAATGTCTGCGTGTTAGCATGACCCCGTGGACACATCTGGAAGCTGACCAGCCAGCTGATCCTCTAAAGCATTTGTTATATATGATTAAAAAATGTAGGAAATAAAGAGGATCTCTTTGGTGTTTCCAAACGGGCCTGTGTGCGTTGTTGTGCTGTGTTTGTGTGTGTGTTTGCACTGTGACCTCTGCTTCCTGTGCAGGCAGTGGGCAGTCTGTTACCCAGGGTCCCTAGCGGGGCCAGCTGTCAGGGCCTCCGTCCAGCGTTTTCCAGCTCAGACTGTGGGAAAGTGAGAACCCCGGTTTGTCCCACAAGGCTTTGCTGATATCTAACAACCCCCCCTCCTCTCTCTCATCCTGCTTCCTGGACCAGAACGTCTAAATATAATGCTACCAGGGACATGGATTTCCCGCGTCGCCCTAAAATACAGCCCTGGCATCAAGCATGTTCTCTTAGAGATTCACTCACATGTTTGTTGCTCTCTCTCTCCCTCTTTCTTTCTTTCGTGTGGTGTCTGGTAAAGTTAGAAAAACCTCAACCTCAATAATGTGAGCAGCAAAGCTCGGCCTTAACTTCAACACATAAATAAATACATAAATTAATATTCTACCATGACCATAAAACCCGAGGAGCTGCTCCTGCTGTGCACTTAGATGAATATGAGCCAGTGAGTGAAGATGAGAGCTGGTGCTAGTTTTTAAATGAAAGCAGACTTTTATAGAGTAACTTTTATTCCGTGTATTTTAGATGCATTTAATATAATCATGGGCCCTTTATGTGCATGTTCACACCATGATATTTTATGTTTCTTGCAGCTTTCTTTAGGTTTTCTGTGCAGTTATATATATTTTTTTCCCAGTTTTTATGCTTTGGTGGTTGTAAATAAATGCAGGCCGGATGCACGGATGGATGGATGGATGAATGGCTGGTTGGTTGCGTGGCCGGCTGAGTACACACAGCACTTAACCCCATCGCTGAACACCACACCACCACCATCAGCAGCAGGCCATTACTGTTCAGGAAATATGCTGAATTATTCAATCACTTCCTCTCTGCATTCTCTACAGGATGCAAAGTGTCACAGAAAGTGTGTGTTTGTGTGTCTTTGTATTGATGACGCGTGCACACGAAGGGTGTGTGTTTATGTGTGTGTGTGTGTCCTGCACAGTCCTGGTTGTGACCTACATTGGGTTTGGAGAATATTGCAAACATGTCACAAAACTGAGATTAAATTCAACTTGTGAACTTAAAAATTAAAGTTAAACATGTTGTGTGACTTTAGTGCGGGACACAAAGTTCATAACCATGCAACAATAATGTAAAACAAGAATGAGACTAAAAGAATCAGACGATATGTTTGTAAATTCAACTATCGTGAGCTGTAATGTCTAGAAAATGCTCTCGTGCATCGGGCGAGAGGTGGGGTCCACTCTGGACAGGTCTCCAGTCTATCACAGGGCTAACACAGAGAGACACTCACACCTACGGCCAATTTAGAATCACCAATGAACCTAACCAGCATGTCTTTGGACGGTGGGAGGAAGCTGGAGAACCTGGAGAGAACCCACCCAGTACCTTCTTGCTGTGATGCATCAGTGCTAACCACCAAGCCACTGTGTCAAATTGTAGATATTGGTAATGGTATTTTAGAGTTTGTCATTTACTGGAATACAAGCTGAAAAAGCTGATGACTCATCATGCACTACGGGGCTTGTGCCAATTTTGCACCCAGTTTCTCAAACTTCCACGTCCCCCCCTCCCCCGTGCGTCTTCACCAGCTGCATTGCTTTGGATCTGAGCTCAAACATGTGTCCAGGCCACAGGAAGTGACCAGTCAGAGCAGACTGAGCTTTTTGTGAATTCCTGAATCTGCAGGAAACACAAATATTTAGAAACCAGTAGTCGTTTCTAAGGGACTTAAAACAGTATTGCTGAACATAATCCAGTTTTGCAGAAACGTCCGATGATCTTCTCTTCTGTCACAGATGAGGAAAACATCACGGAGGTCAAACTAACGCTGGAAAGTTTGTTTCGTTTTGCACCTCGTTCTGGGCTGATGTGTCCCGTAGCTTCCAGCTTCCTCCTACTCCTAAACATTTGTGCTTTGTTGGAATTTTCGGAGCAGGCCACGCCATATTTCGGTATTTCTCTCACTTGACCAAACAAAATGAATTGGTCTCAAATGTGCCTTTTGTGAAGTGGGTGGGGACATTTTTGAAACAAATGGCTTGTCTTCGTACGTGACTGCAGCTGGATCTCGGACTGGACTCCGCTGGGGTCAGCAGCAAGCAGCTGCAAAACCAGAAAATCTTCAGTGTTAGAAAATGTTTGTTTGATTTTGATGGTACGTGATATCGAATGCAATACAGAAATATATAAAAAGAAGCCAACTTGAACTAATTTCTGGAAAACAAATGGGAATTTAATCAGATGTAGCCGCTTTCTCTGTGAACACATGATTTCATGGAACTGATCTGAATTGGAAGCCGGCTATTGTGAATTACTAGAGTGAGAAAAAGCTGAAGACAGGACTCGGGATGAAAGAATGAGTGTGGGAGGAAGGGATGGATGTGAATTCCAGAGGTCAGGGAGAGGAGTTTTGTCATCCCAGCAGCAGAAACAGGAAGTGAGTTAAAACCTCTCTCCTGACCTCTTGACCTCCGCAGATAACATTCCCACCCTCCCCCATCCCTGCAGCTGTGTGAAGCCCTCCCTCGCTCCCTGGATGTCCCTACTTATTTCCTGTAAGTGGGTCCAAGCTCCATGAATCTCCTCTGCTCGCTGGGTCTTGCCAAAGCAGAACATAAACTGAGTAAAGCCAGTTCAGTTTTAAAACATATTGGTGCGGTTTTGAAGTTCTATAACGTTCAGACTGGATCCAATATTAAACACGCATTTAATTTCAAGTTACAACAAGTTTTTTCCTTGTTTCCTGTCTTGTCTTCTTCCCGTCCTGTGATTTCCCACCTGTGTAATTATCTGCCCCGCCCTGATTGTTTTCACCTGTGTCTCCTCTACCCTTATGTGCATATATAGTCCTGCATTTGCCATTGTCCTCTGTAGTGTCATACTGTTTCCCTGCCATGTGTTTTCAAGCTCTTGTCTTGTCATGTTATGTTTTTGTCTTTTTGAAGATTTGATTTAGATTTTCTTAGACTTCCCTGTTGGTTTGGTTTTTGCCTACTCCTGCCTCGTCGCCTGGTGTCCAGCGTTTAGGTCAGGGGTGTCAAACTGATCCGTGAAAGGGCCGCTGTGGCTGCAGGTTTTCATTCCAACCATGCAGCACCCATGCAGTGGGTGTGGCTGGCAAGTTTTTGCTCCAATCAAGCAAGAGGACACCTGAAATGACTGCATGAAGGCAGTTCAGTTGATTGACTGAGCCGAGTCAGGTGTGCTGCTGCATGGTTGGAATGAAAACCTTTTGTGTGTGTGTCTGTGTCAGGCTGCATCCTGCTGGGGATGGCTGCTGCCATCAAGGAGTGTCATTGCTATGGGGTGGGGGTGCCTGGTCTGGTCTAGGTGGGTGCTACATGTCTAAGTAACATCCACACCAATGAATGTCAGGTCCAGAAGTTTCCCAGCAGAACGTTGAACTGTCACAAGATGGTTTTCCCTTCTCCTGTCAGTGGTCATAATGTTGTGGTTGGTTGCTGTATTGTGTTGTAGTTTGGCCAAATTCCCAAAAATGCTGTAGTGATTTTGGCTTAGAAACTGTAACCAGATCACACCGGGAAAGTTAGATCCCCAGCTGCCACCCTCGGAGCCATCTGTGTTGTTGATGATTTGTGATACTTTTTTTTTTTTTTTAATTATTATTATTTCAAGATGAGCTGTGATGATGTTCAGGTTCCTGCAATAACTTCTTCTCTCATCAAGGCAGCTTTTGTCAAATTTAGTCATTTTAGTGCTGCAGTGTGTGGTGCTTTTTAATAATATGTGCTATTCTATCTATTCGTAATTAAAGAGCAACATAACCTAAGCTTCTCTTATATGACCATATCATCTCATATCTCTTCATCCTGTCCTCCCTTCAACCCATGCAAATCCTGAAGTTCCTATTGGAGCTTGCGCACACACACACACACACACACACACACACACATGCACAGAAAGAAAAGCCACACTTATGACCCCGTATTGTTTCCATCAACCCTGACAGCGACTAAGCCCCCTGAATCCCATTTTATGTCACGGGTCATTACATCATAGATTTTGCCCGCAATCACAGCAGCAGCATCACGTCCTGCTCTGTTATAGCCTGGCGTAGGAAGACTTTGTGCAATCGGAGAAACAAAGTATGAGACATTAAGGCATTCTTGGCAAGCGCCTTTAAAGTTATTTCGTCAATATCTTTTACAACAGACACGACGGCGTACTCTAAACAGCTTGCTTCTCCGACAGCAGCCATTTTGTTGTAAACAAATTCGACTCCACGGTGCTCTGGTGTCTTCCATTGTCCATCAATGCACAAAGCCCTGCCCAAATGATTTGATTGAACCAGTAGATCTTTGCAGGAGCATAATCAGTTCCCAACGGAGCCACTCCAGACCAACTTTCTGCCACAAACAAATTTGTAGGCTAGGAAGTCATCGCCAGGAGTCTTGACCTTTCTGCATTTTATTTTCCTCCTCCATGCACCTTGGAAACAGGTGAGGTCGCACCAGAAATAGAACTTTTCCTTTTAGGCTTGGAAGTTGGTCTGACTTCCATGATAATCCCATTAGCAGAAGATATGTAGTTAAGAGCACAGACTGTATATAAATATGGACGACACACCCCCACTTCCTTCCTTGCATTGGCAAACTGATGCTATTTTCCTGGGGATACAGGCAGCACCATCTTGTGAGCCAGAGTCTGATCAGTATGGTCCGAGGGTGGAGCCACACAGCGCCACGTTTTCGATGCCCCGCCCACACTTCCTCCAGACTCACTCTCGTTTTAGTTTAATTAATACTACACTCTGTTCTACCTCCACCAGTTACAAGGAAGTGCTGGATTATACACTGGACTTATTTTTTATTTATTTATTTATTTATTTTTTACAGTTCTCACAGTTCCAAGGGATCGCTTTACGGAGCGGTTGGCATGGCAACTGGTGGTTGCCATTATGTCACATCCTGTTTCTATAGCATCAAATAACTAAAACAAAACTTATCCAAAGAAATGACACTTGAATATTCATCAACATTATATTAACTACCTAAAATGACAGAAACCATCCTCGTCAATAATAGTATTTGCTGTGTATTTTAGTGTTTTAACATGGAGGGGGTGGAGCTTATGACCTATACTGCAGTCAGCCACCAGGGGGAGCTCTACTTGCTTTGCCTTCACTTTTGAGGAGCTGTTCCATGTCTATATTTATACCATTTATGGTAAAGAACCCAACTAATATTGACGTCTAAACCCTAAGATTTGCCCCAGCTATACTAACTTCTAACAGTGTGAATTCATGGAAAACAAATAATTAACAATTAGAATATAGTGCAATAGATTTTACAACTTTGGAGTGTACGATAATCATTACCTTAAAGAAATGTTGTCACTATGGGGTTGAAATGTGTCAACAGTTGTCTAAGTGTCCTTGAGCAAAACAGTGGATCCCTCAACACCTCCTGGACTGCTGTTCTGCAGCCGACCCTAACCTCTAACCGTCTTTGTCCTGTGTTACTCTGCTTGCCTATTAACCAATCTCATGCATCTAAGCGACGATGGCAGAGCGACGGGATCGTCTGTGTAAACACACAAGAATAGTTTTTTTTAGACTGACTGACAGCTGTATGGGCTTTTGACGGACAGGCAGTTTTGTTCCCGAGAGGCCGTGATCCGGGCTCCCAGGGTGCAGCGGGACAGCGGCTCCAAAGGAACACTGAGGGCCACAGTGACGGTACACAGCTCGCCGAGGGCAGGGGGTTGAGCGGGGTGGGGCAGCACCTCACCTCTGGACGCCCACTGCTTTAACAGAGGGGTCAGAGGTCGCGAGTGGAAGTGGCATCACTCATCAAGCTGTCTCATCACTCAAGTGGAGGGAGAGAGGAGCACTTTTAATTTGCCTCAAATGCTCCTCTTGTAGTTTGACTGCTTAGGCTGATTATATACACACATTCAATAATTAAGAAAGCAAATAGATGTTTGATTTAGAGTAACTGTGAACCGGATGTGTCTTCTCCCCTAAATCATACAGAAATATTCCAGTAGCAGATGAAAAGGCCTTTATCTTTTAATGAAGCGATATTTAATGTTTCTGTGTAGTGGTTTGCACCCGACCTGTCCCCAAAACCATAAAACATGCTTGTATCCATCTTACTAGAGGGGTCAGAGGTCATGGAGTGTGATCACTGACTGCAATCTACCTGCAGCAGGTGAATAAAAACACAACCAGGAATTCATCTAGCAACTCTCCACGTATCGGGATGACTGTCAGGCTAGCAGGCTAGCGCTCGGACAGCAGAGCCCCAACAGAGCTGGTGAATGGGTTTACTGGTAAAAGCTTGTGGAGGGGAACGCTCATGCATTATTCATTTCCTCTATCACACTTTTATCGCTCACACACAGACTGTCTGCAGAGTGTTTGTGTATCACAGATGACGGAGAACGGGTGTGGGTTCATTTCCATGTTGAGTACGTGCACTCTCTCATGTCTGTTTGCGCTATAGACTGTGAGTGTGTGTGGGTCCAGAGGGAAGCGAGCGCGGTAGACGATGCTAAAAGCTCTCCTTTAATGCACTTTGATTTGGGATGATGACGTGATTGTTTTGGGGCTTTTTTTTTTCTCTCTCTCCATACAAGGTTGCACATGCATGTAAACACACACACACTTGCATATCGTTTCTCCTCCTCTAGTAATCTCACTTCTTCTGTGCACATCTCTTTTTTTTTTATATAGACACACACACATACACACATCTGTATTCACTCTCTAGGATGCCATTAGTGTGACCCAGCCTTGATTACTTATTTATGGCTTCGACAGAGTAAAGTAAAGGGAGTGGAGTACCGGGGAGGCCTCATTTATAAAACCGTTGTTTGACTTCACCCAGATTTCATCACAGTTGATATTATCGTTTCACAATAAAACAAAAAAGTTCAGATCAAGTAAAAGATAATAAAAGGACTGATTGCTAGAGCTTCGGCCATATTCGTCAATCATTTTATTTTAGGAAGATCTTAATTTAAAGACCGGTTGATTTAGAGAAAGTTTCTGTTGCTATAACAAACTGAGCTTATAACAAACTGATGGAATGATTTGAAACTCTTTGCATTTACTTTACTACAACCTGGGTGTCTGTGACGACATTCTCGGGGATAGGAAGAGCTCACCCTTCAACTGTGTGTGTGGAAGTTGCATGTAATCTGCAAAAATAAAACCCTGATGCACTGCAGTGGTGCATCAAAGGTGAGGAAGTTCATTAAAAGAGGCTTCAGATGCTTGTCGTTAATAATTTTATCCTGCTGAGTGTAGTAACGTTTGTCCTCTGGAGGGGCTGGAGCCTATCCCAGCTGTCACTGGGCCAGAGGCAGGGTCCACCCTGGACAGGTCTCCAGTCTATCTCAGGGCTAAAACAGAGAGACACTCACACCTACGGCCAATTTAGAATCACCAATGAACCTAACCAGCATGTCTTTGGACGGTGGGAAGCTGAGGTCTTAGTATAGTGTCATTGGGTTAAAGTTTGATATGATAGATATATAGGTGTTAAAATACCACGTTATCTTACTGGTCCATCCCGCTTGAGATCAAATTGGGCAGCATGTCTCCTCTGAACTAAACTGAGTTTGAATGGTCATAAAACTGGACAAAGAGTAAATAATGAAGACGACCACTCGATCATTCTGTTGAGCCTCGATAATTGGGCTTTTGTTATTTCAGTTTGTATTTGAATTAATGTATCATGGAACCACTGTGCTCCAGCAGCGCTAGCCGCCACGGACAGCGTTGGATAGGAAAACATTTCTTGTTTAAAATTGATTAATTTTTCGGAGAGGCCCAGGACCCAGTACAGCCGCCATGCCCGGTACGGTCTAGCAGCTGGACAGACTCCAAACTCAAATGGCTTGCTCTCTCGCCGGGTGTTAAAGAAACAAGTTTATTTGACTTTGGAGCCATTCAGAATAATCATTTATGCTGAATATTAGCACAGCCCACTGGGCCCGATGAGAACTAATAATAATCCTCCTTTTAACTCCAAAGTTGTACATGTTGTCTCTTCTTAGACGGCTTGACGTCATCATCAGCCTGTGAGTTAACAAGGAGGAAGCGTGAAGTCTTTTACTTTATGATGAGAACTGTTCTTAGTGCCGCTGGAGGTTAATGGTTAAAACGTTCCATGGATCCTTTTTCTTTTCTAATTTAGACATTGAAATGCTAGAATTGCTTTAGTTGTGGAATTTATTTAATGACCATTTGTTTTGTTTTGTTTCAGTTTGGGGCGAAAGATAAAGCTAAAAACTTATTTGAACCACAGCGTAGAGTACGGCTTTGTTAATTTTACTCATGTGTGTAGGTGATGTTGTGTCTTTTATCCATAAGATGCACCCATCGCTCATTAACACCTTCAGTCAGTCACACAGTTGCTCTTTTTGGAAGCTCCTCTTTATTGGTTCATCTTTAGCCAGGAGGGTAGCAGCAGCCACACCACACCGAGAGAGGAATAAAAGAATAAAATCAAAAAGACAAACGACAACGACACGGGATGCTCTTCCTCTCCTCTCACCGCTCTCTAAAATAAATACTTCTCGTCAGCGCCGTCCAGGTGATTACTGTCACTGCTATTGTTGCAACCATTGAAATAAATACCCATGAAGCAATAACGGCAATGAAACAGAGTGTGAAATGCATATTGTTCCATATATAATATATTCATTTTAGATAGATTTCTATATATATTTGTTCCTTATACTCTCCTTAAATTGTTTTACAACACACCGGATGCCAAATTTGTACCAAAAGCGATGCTTGCTAAGACACAGGAGGAGAAGTGTAGTGGTTATAACGGCAGCCTACGTACGTACAGCGTAAGACAGGCTCCTGACGTGAGCTCTGGTCCTGAGGGAGGAATGTTGGATTTATATGAATACTGGTTCACCTGTACATACAGATACACACAGCATCGGCAAGCGGAAGGGAGGTACGGATGCACACCGTGCCAAAAGAGATCTTTAAGACCTCAAAATAACTGTAAAATGTCTCTCTTATCAGCTCTTCTGAAAAGTTTTGCCAATAAAGAAGAAAAAAAGAAACAATACAAAAAAAGTTTAACCATAAACTGACAAAATCTCTTTTGAAAAATAACTAATTTAACACGAGAATCACTGGAACCTGATTTGATTTGTTCCCCACTGTGCACTCCCCACGCCTCCCTGTGTGTATCTGCTGCACATATAAAACACTGCATACTGAAGGTGTGTTAAGTTTGAACAGCCATCACTATAAATACTTTAAAGCTTCTCTGAGAAAGGACGAAACGTAACGGGTTAAAAAATATGCAACGGTTTGCTCTGTAACATCATCCAGCTCACATAGAAAACAATCCAGACGGAAATAAATGTTCCTCACGTCATCTCCACAAGCACCAAGATCTGACTGAAGTCGCTCAGCCAGTGTAGAGGAGACAGTGTGTGTGTCTGTAAGAAAACCGTCTGCAGCCCTCGTCCAAACCAATGCAGTCAAATCTGAAAACGGTTTTGGGATGTTTTTCAGTCAGGCGGCAGACCACGGTTAATCAAGAGCGTCTGCACGGTTCTCAAGGTTCTTTTCTGCTGCATTTAAAGCGTTGTCATTCCCAGAGCTGCATGCAGGATAGATTGTGCCAGCAAAGTATCAGAACCAGCTCCCGTGTCAAGGATCTGAAGACGTTTTTTGACAAAAACGCGACTGAAAACACCCTCAAAGTGTTTCAGATTTGGCAGCATCGATGTGAACGTGAACTGTAGGCGATTTGCTAATTAACAGGTGTCGGTAACACAGATTATGCTTTTGGTTGCCAATACTCTTAATAGTAATAATAACTTCATAGGTAACACTGGTGGAAAAAGTTGCAACAATAAAAAAAATAAAATAAAATAAAATAAAAGGGGGACGAAACGTCATTTAAATTTAGCGCGTCCTTGGCAGATGCCAAATCATCTATCAAAGTGGAACCAATTATGAGCACAGAAACATTTCGGGCAACAAAAAGAACATTTGGACAACTTTGTTTAGCTTTCTTTGATATTTGAGCTCAGTTTTAATTCATCAGTAGCTTGGAACAGCTCCATTGACGGCTGATTATGCTCCGGTAAAGATCTGCTGGGCCACTCAAATCATTTGGACGGACAGAAGACGACAGAAGACGTCATCTGAGCACCTTGGAGCTGACTTTACAACAAAATGACTCTGATTGGTTGTAGGACAGGATCTTTTCTCTGTATCAGGTCCAAACGGCACATCGGCAGACTCATATTCTGCTATGCCTAAACTGTTTCAACTCGCTCTGTGTTTAAATACGTAGAGGTGAGGGAAACAACCTTCCTCTGGCTTTAACGCACTGCCCCCCTTCTTTTTTGCAACTCCTTGTTACTCATACTCATAGACTGTGTTTATGAAGAAAGGCTGAGGAAAACTAGACTAGACTGTAGGATTTCTGCACTGTCCACTTCAGAAAGTTGCAGAAATCTAGTTCAACCAGAAGCGGTTTAGATGTTAAACAGAGTCCTTTGACGCATGCCAAGGCCTTCATTTTGAAACTGACGCAGCAATCTTTTAATGCAAGCACTGCTGTTATACTTTATACTGTTGGCGGACGAATCCTAATTTTGTTTACTTTTACAGAAAGGACAGGAAACGATCTCAGCCGGCAGCCAATTAACTCCAGAGCTTTAGTTTCGATGCTTGGTGTAACTCAAAAGACGGATTAAAGGACGTAAGGAAGAATCGTTGCCCCAAAGGTTCCTGACTTGATCACAAGTGGACAAATAAATAGGTAAAATGTTCAGTATAGTGGAAAACAACTGTAATAACAAAGATCAGTTTTCATAGAAACAAAATAAAGCGGAATAAAAATAGTTATACCGTTAACAGCCCGTATTTACATATAAAAATATAGCAAAGTAACATTTAACCTATCAGGTCAGCGTGTGTGTGTGTCTGTGTCTAGACCACGTCCGGACACACACACACACACACACACACACACACACACACACACACACACACACACAGAAAAGTCTATATGCATTCAAACATGAGCACACACGCTTAAAAACATGTACACACACATACACACACACACCTGACATTGTGTGCGCGTTGATTTTTATCAGCTTCAGATCCTCCTCTGCTAAAAAATAGTCATGCATTGTTGTTGCATTTATGTTTCACACGAAAACCTGAAGTGCTGGATAACAGAAGTCACACTGCTCTTTTTTTTTTTTTTAAGGACATGCATGAAATTTATCCAGACACTCCTTCCTCCCGTTCACCCGACCTCTCTCTCCTCTTGTCTTTCCTCTTTGCATCCCTCCTCTCTCCCCATCATACTGTCCATCTGCCAAACCCCACATCTCCTGTCCTCTCTCTCTCTCTCCCCCCTCCCTCTCTCCCTCCCACGCTCAAATCTTCTCTGGCCCATTAAGAGCTATCATGAAGCTAATTGCCTGTTTGATCAACTCTCTATGGACCTGGAACTGGAAGCTTTTAGCCGTCTGAGCTTAAGAGGAGAGACTGACGAGGCAGCAGGGATATATGGGATGTAGGAATAATACACCTTGTGTCAGCTGCTTTCACTGGTTGGGTTGTTTTATTTCAATTCAGTTCTTTTTTTTCCCAGTTTGTGCAACGACAGAGTTTATCTTCACCTGCCGAATGACTGCAAAAATACCCTGGCAACAGAACCTCCGCAAGCCCTTCCTCGCACTAACTGAAGGGAGAAGAGCTTTTGATTTGAGGATGGAAGGAGTGGAGGAGGAGGAGGA
>JASGAT010397435.1:20089-43214 GCA_030220025.1 Chelon auratus | reverse complement strand
AAAAAAAAAATGCATGTATAATGATTACCTGTCAAATCTGATGAAAAAACACTATATTTGGCGAGTCTGAACCAAAGGTTTGTGTAGATATACTTCAACTGTGCACACGCATGTTTTTAGGACATCAACTACATGGCCAGTCAATAAAATAAGGTGAACAACATCTCAAACTCATCCCACCAGAGCTCATGAATAATTTCCATTTTCTTATCTATGGACTTGGCTGGGAAAATAATGAGGAAGGAAAGTGAGAGTCCATCTGCTCCTGTTATCACCACATATTTGAAACAGTGGTGAAAGCAGACGATTGGCTTTTTTGGGGGGAGGGCCAGGATATGTGTCATACAACCACCATCTGTGGTGTTAGAAACTTTTCCCATCGCTTACCTGTGAGAATTCTTTCAGTGGTGCGTCTCTCCCTTTGTCTCTGATTCTGGTAATAGTCTCATCAATAGTTAGTGAGAAATTAGTTAGAGCTGTGAACAACACCAAGGAAAATGCGTCAACTGTTCTGGCTAGCTTCAGAGGAAGGATGCCTCTGGGCCTGCATGGCTTTTAAAAGCCTCCTCTAAGAATATCAAAGCGAAAGGGGTTTCAGGTCAACATTGTGATCCATCACAAGTTGTGTTCTTGGTGGTAACAAGTTCATACTGTGCTATATAAGCTTCCTGTAAGCTGCATCCATAGCAGCCTTTTGGTTTTTATTCCTTATTATAAAAAGTCACGAGTTAAGCAAGTGAGCCAGTGCTGACGTGGTCTGTTCATCTTCATTTTCTGTCTTTTTTGCCTACTAGTCCCACTGGAGACCTCTGTGGAGCTTCTATACGATCACTCTTCACACTGATCAGCCACTTAATGTCCCATCCTCCTTCAGATCAAGAGGCGTTACCAGTGACCTTTCACCCTGCGGTCATTCATGGGTCCTAACCCCTTCGCCGCAATGAATGGGTGAACACAAGGCCACTGGCTAAGTGTTGTCACCCTCCATGTCCAAGCCAACCTCTATTTTAACTCTTTACAGCTGGTAATAATAGAAGCACTGGGGCGCTTAACATTAGCATGTAGGCCAAGTGACACTTTGACAACTTTATGTGTTTGGTGTGTGTGTGTGGTTGAGGTCAGGGTCAATGAACATTATGTGTGTCCAGCATTTCTTGGGCTAACCTCCACAACAGGTCACGCAGTTGCCTTCAAGAACACAATCATTTTCATTCACTGGTTATAAAACAAAGCAGCAGATCTGTAAGGTTCTTCTGAACAAGGCATTCTGGGAATGTTATGAAAATGAGGGTTTGTTTGATTTTGCCTGAGGTGACTGTGAACATGCATTTTGTTCTAACACAGGTTCTTTGTGTGTCCATCTGTCAGTTTCTCAAATAGCCTTCATTTGAAACTTAATGAATGGTAAACATGTTGGGTCTTTTATTGTCTTTGTCAGTATTTCTGCAGGGTCAATATAGCTGTCATGTGAACCACTTCAGTGGCTTTTACAATATGCACACACTGAAATATGAGCTAGAAAAGCCTGGCTGTCTAAAGCCTCATGAGCGCAACATTTTCTGAAGATCGAATTCAAAGCTCTGGGTGAATAAAGCTCTGAGAACACACTTACCTCATTGCATTGAAGCCATTAGCAGTAAAAGATAATGTTTATGGGTCATAAGGCCCGAGACATTTTGTTCTTCAGATAATGGCATGGTTTGAGCTCTCTGTGACAATATCTTTTTGACACAAGGGGTCTGTTGTAAATAGGGATCACTGTGAAAATTACAGCTGTTTGTGACTAGCATAAACATCGTGGTGTCCCTTCTAATTAAATGCTAAAATATATGCAGTTTAAATGACGGAGAGCAAATCCCCCTCTATACAAACACCATGAGTTTGTTTTGTTCTGTCTCAACGTGACATTGGATTATATGGCAGAAGAAGGTTTGTCCACAGATTTTCACCAAAGTACACTTTCACCCAACACCACATTGACATTTTTATATTCCCAGTACCTTAGGTTATGGCTAAATATCTGCAAAACAAGCCTCAGAAGATCGCTGATTTGCAAATGCTAGCATGCTAAAATCATAAAAATAGGATAGAGAACACTTGCGGTTATCATTATTACTGCGAGCATTTTGTTATGATGCTAACACTGTGCTGTTACATCCTAACAGAGCTGCTAGCATTAGCTGTGGAGTCTTGTCTTTTTGTCTGCTGTTAAAACCTTTGTCAAAGTAGATATAAAGCTTTAGCCTATTCCTACTCCAGCTGACTGTCTCACAGTTGCCACTGCTGCACTTTAACATTACAGTATGGCGGCCGTTTATTTGGTTCATTAAACCTTTGTTGAAAATGTATTCAGAGCATTTCTCCAGTATCCTTGTCTCAAGTTTCCTGTCCACTCACGTTCCTTCGTCCGAGGGGAAATGGGGGCACTGCGTGAAAAGAGGAAGGTCAGCGATGAGAGCCAAAACCCAATCTGTTGGTCATATGGAGGCTCTGCCGCTGCTGCCAACCTCCAGCTGCATGGTATTAGTCTCCCTCCGTACTCAGGAGTTGAGCTATCATCCTCCTGGGACCAATGAGGAGCAGAGGGATCAGGGGGGAGTCACGGGTCTGACTGTGGCTCCTGTTCTTCACCCAGTGCCCTCACTCTCAAACACAGCAGTGCTGTCCATTAGCTCCCAGAGTAAATAAACTAACTGTGTCTATGTGTAGGAACGAGAGAGAAAGGGGGTGAATGAGGGCATAGAGCTCTAAGGTTAATCACATAAAATGTTGAAATGTATCTAAGAGACTACAGAAAATGAACCATAGACATTTATACCTATAGAACATCTGATGTACGGATTAATGTTTAAGAAGGGAACACAATGATAACTGCAGACCCAACGAAACGTAATACATTTACAAAAATATTACAATACTTTGACTGGACGTGATTTATACTTTATTCTTCATCTTATTCTTCAGACAAACTGGTCACAGTCCATTTATAACATGTATGTCTGCATATCTACAGGGATGCTTCCTTCTCTTTCAATGCATACATCAACTTCCTCCTGTTTATTTGTATTTAGCTTAATATACCAGATTCCTCAGATTCCAGTGTGCTGGATTTGGGTCAGCTATGCATAAAAACAAGCCTTCTTAATCATATTAAAAGCCTTCTTTGTCGGGCAACGCTTACAGAAGGCTACCGGAAAAATATGTCAAGCATGCAGCTCAATTTGCACAGGTGCAAACCTACACATTTCTCCCCGAACTTCTTTAATTCTTGCATGTGCAAGGCATTTGTCTGGGAAATCTTGTGTCCAACCATAGTTTATTAGGTCAAGGCTGTCACGTGAAAAATGAGTTAATAACCACTGGCTGATCTCTGCCTTCCTGCTGTTATTTGGCAGCCCAGTGCTGAAGAGGAAAAAAAATACTTGCACACAAAGCAAAATGAGATATAAGAAAAAGAGCCCTTTAATCTCAAGTATTTTACCTGGAGGAAGAGAAGACAAACAGTGACAACCACAACAACATATGGCAGCACTATGGATTTTTTGTTAATATGCACATTTCAAGATGATCTGTGTTTGTACTCGTGGCATGTAACATAGTTAGGTTGGTCTTGCTCATGGATTGTATATAAACATAGACAAAACCTCTGTGACGTCAAACACAAGATCCTAAAGTGTGGTTTGGAAGCTCAGTCTACCATCGCCATCTTGACTGTGTCTGACGGCGACTAACTCACAGCTGATTCAAAAATGGACGAAGGGGTGAAGACTGTGTGGATCAGGTTGTGAACATGTCTTTGTCTGGGCATTTTAACATGGAGGTCTATGGAGACTGACTTGTGTTTGGAGCCAGCCTGAAGTGGCCACTCAAGGAACTGCAGTTTTTGACATTTCCCCATTGGCTTCATATTCCAACCCCAAGGCTGTAGCTTTGTCTTGTCATAACACACCAAGGCAGTAAATACTGATTGTAGTCGGCACAATAAACACAACAGCAGTATTTCTGTCAGATAAAGGAAAGGAAAGTTAAATTTGTGTTAGCCACATTTATTAAATGTATCTTATCTGATCCTACAGTAATAAACATCCAACATCCAAGTCCAGTGCTAGTAATGTAATCATATTAGTCTCATAAAATAATGTTTTCTATATTAGAGGAAAAATGAGAAATGGATTTCAGGCCCTTATCTGTCCTTTGTCTCATCTGTCTGTGATCTGGAGCACCACTTTCACCCGTCTTATCTCCAGGAAACGACGCACCGAGCAGTAAGATGCTACCGGCTTACAGGAATCGTTCTGAAATTTAAACCTGCTCTGTGCACTTTGGCTAAAGGAGCCTCCGGATCAGTGACAATCTCCTGGCTGAACCTGGTTTGTGTTTGTCGTGACAGCCTTGATGTCTGCATGGTTTGTCACGTGAATCACTAGAGGTCGGGGTTCAAAGGAGTTCACAGGTCGAGGCAGAAAAGACAAAAGCATCAACTTCCTGTGTTACTCTCCGGCTGGTAATGGAGAGAGAAAGACAGACAGAGAGAGAGAGAATGGATATACGGCACTTTGGAATTAGGTTTTTATCATTTTTGCTCCTGCACTTTCAATTGTCAAATGTGTTTTTGGACAAGTCAGTCCAGACTCATGGGGGGCACAGTGATGTCTTCAAAAGATAAAAACATACCACTCATGCTGAAAACAGGCATGTATTCATACAAACAAACTTGTATCAATCTTTTCACCATGATGTCATATTTTTTCATCTTCTTTTCATATCAGACATCCACCCAGTCACACCTTGTTTTCACTCGGTCACACTTGAACTTCCACAAATGTAGCTGCAGGGCTCATTTCAGTCTCATTGCAGCTTAAATCATGCACTCTGTGGCCCCCGTGATTCACGGCTGCTGAAAGTTATTTGGCGTACGTTTAACACTCATGCCTGCTCCTCCGACTATGTGCCAACTTGGCCATTATCCAGAACAATTCATCAAGATGTCAGTCAGTATCAACAGCCCCTTGTCGCTACATTTTTGTTGCACACCAGAATGACTGTCTTTGCTTTAAAGCGAGTCCACATGGACATTGTAGCAGGGGCGATCTCAAAGACTTAAATACATTAGCTACATAAGGGCAAGATGTGTGAACTGTACTCTTTAAGACAAACCAACTGCTATTTAAGCCATTTTCGAATCTCAAAATCAAAACCATGGAACCCTTTTATTTATAGTCTGTGGAAATAAAAGTTAAATAGCCATAAAAGACTTATTTGGATTATTTTGACTCCAGTGTGTTCCGTTTGGAAAGTAAGGCGGCATGGAACACATGTTAATCCAAAAGGGTAATTACTGTGCTTCTCTCAGTTTGGAAGAGGAACTCTGGAAACTTCCAGGCATTGCGGCGCAGCTCAGAGAATGTGTCTTCATTTCACAGCCATATGGTTGGCATCATTAACCCCTCCCCAAGTATTCATGTTGGTTTCCCAAGCAGACCTCCGCCTCTTGTAATTCTTAGAGAATGTGGTCACACACACACACACAGTTACTCTTTATGTGATTAAATGCTATTCCTCCAGTCGTCTTAGAGCCTTTAGAAATAAATCAAACCAGAATGCTTCATTCACTACGGACCAGCAACCACTGCTACTTTGATATAAAACATTGTTTTTCTGTCCTAGTCAGGAGATTAAAGACACAATCAACCAAAGTGTTTGAAGAAAAACTACCGCAATTTCCTCAGAAACTTTAAGTAGAGGTGTCATCTTGTTTTAAATTATAGAACAACTCTTTCAATGTTACAGAATAAATAACACTGATAACAGTTTTTCTATTTTTTTTCTGCATCTCTTAGCTCTACCACTACTACCTCTAAACTATCACTGCTCCTGCCTTCCCCAAGCTTGACTAATAACAAAAGTATGAGCAATAATCTGGAGCTCTGTGCCTGTATCTGTGTTCCTCTACAAGCGTCTTCCTCTTGATCAGGACGCTAGAGAGCATAGTTGATCAATGGACTTCATAAGAATACTTTAGATGTTTAGTATCTGTGACTATTTGTCTGCTACAATACATTTAGCCCATACAGCTGGTGTACAGTGGGTTTATTTTGTGGATGAAATCTATAATATCTGACAGACAGACAGTACAGCAGTGTATAAACTAAAATATCTGCGTATCCTTGCTCATTTACACATTGGAGTTGGCCGGGAAATCTCTCTCCCATTGTCTACAAGCCAAGGTTGAGTAGAAACCACATATGGTAGTGTTTTTCAGGGAAACAGTGATTTAACTCCTTTAAGATGTCAGCGGTGCCCAAAGCAGGATTTACAGACAGCTGAGTTAAAAAAACAAAACAAAAAAATACAATAACTTATCAGCTAACTCAAGGCAGTAATGACTGCAGTCAATTCCAGTGTTAGTAAAGGAAATGTGACCCAGCTGTTGTTAATGTGTTTGACAGTGTCGGACACTTCTGAGCAGTCAGACTGATATTAGGAATGGTAACGATATATTTCACATTGTCTTTAATTCCAATCTGTCCATAACGCGTGTTTCAAGTCGTAATACACACTTGAGTATCTGTAGATAAATTAGGGCACAAATTCAACCTCGGACCTGGAATCAAGAGAGAGTTTATGCACCAAGTCTATATTTATCGTGAGAAACTGTCACACTTTTGCATCACTGAAGTTTTTGCAACAGGTTGGACTCTTTTCCCATATATGCAGACGTTTTCATCCAAATCTCTTCTGCATGTCCCTAAATGACGCATACTGCCTGGTGGTGCTGACAGTCAAGTGGATTGTGTGGATCCATTATTAGTAGCAACATTGTCTCAGGATTGGATGGAGTCAATATTTTTACCTTCACAAAGTGAGAGAACCACAAACACATCCTTACTGCTTGACAATTGCATTTTCTCCTCATGTGCAAGATTCCAGAAAATTATGACCACTTTCCTAATATCGTGTAGGTCTCTCTTGTGCCTCCAAAACAGTTGTGACTCATCAGAGAATGGACATGGACCTTCTGAGGGTGTCCTGTGGCGTCTGACAACAGAATGATGTTAGCGGGGCCTTTGGGTCCTATGGGCTGAGGGAAGGGGCCTCTGTGGATTATTTCACAAATACATGATCAGTTTGGGATCTAGTGAATTTGGAGGCCAGGTCAACACCTGCACAGTTTTTCATGTTTTTTTGAGTTGTTCCTAAACTGTTATTGTGTGTGTGTCTGTGTCAGGCTGCATCCTGCTGGGGATGGCTGCTGCCATCAAGGAGTGTCATTGCTATGGGGTGGGGGTGCCTGGTCAGGTCTAGGGGGGTGTTACATGTCTAAGTAACATCCAGATGAAAGCCAGGTCCAAAAGTTCCCAGCAGAACATTAGATTACCACAAGATGGTCAATGTTATTTACTTATCATGTAAGTGGTTTTAATGTTGTGGCTGGTCAGGATATATAATCTCAGTGTGCAAGTACCTTCAGTTTTGGATACTAGGAACCAAGTAGATTTGTTAAGACTTGAAAATCTTACAATTTTTTAAGCTTATTGCTAGTCCACACTTAGACGAAGGTCTGGAACGCTGTTTTATAACTTATAAATACAAGAGTTTCTGATCATGGAAAATAATATTGAGGAACTTGCACATACCACTTTGGCATTAAACACATATTTATAGCGCATTACGCTATTGAGAAAACCTTTATTGAGAAAACCTTTATTGAGAAAACCTTTATTAGTCCCGCAATGGGGAAATTGCAAAAATATGTTTAATGAGGAAAAACGTTATGGTAATTTTTTTTAAAGGCCATTAACAAAGCACTTTTTAAAATCTCTTTTAAATAATGTGTGCGCGTATATGTATACAAGTAGACGTGCGGACAGAACCTCACACACTACTTAAAGACCCATTATGCCTTTGCAATCTTCGGCAGCTCCCCCTCTCAAGTTTATTTTTCCTGCTTTAGCTTTTGTTCTTCTGCCATAACCTAAATACGCTCTAACTACTGTGGTGTAAACCTCCGACAATCCACCATAAAGTGTTTTTAATGTACCCTCTGGATTAAAAATACATATTATTAGTAGGTAGTAAAACGCGGATCCATTGTTTATGTAAGTGTGTGTCAGCCTCCTGCCTCTATTGTGATCCGTGGTCAGTTCATCAAAGCATGGAGAGGCTAGCGGCGAGGCATTTGGTCCACTGTCTGCTTCACACTTCCTTTGTTTGTGCGTGTGTTTGTGTGAGTGCTGGTCCAAGCCTCTGTCTCCTTACACTTCCTCCTCACCATTGTGTGTACGGGAGCATATGCTTGCTCGCTCTCTTTCTCTCTCTCTAATCAGTGTCTTATTGGGCTGATCCCCAAGACTATGGATGAGCTATTTCTGGAGATTCCTGTTATGAAAAGATTATCCACCCTGACTCTCTGGCTGTCTGTCTCTCTCTCTCACAGACACACACAGAGATAGCAGTTCAATTTATTACCTCAAACAACATCAATGAAAAGCAGAAGACGCGCATTTGTCTTTGGAGGCATTTAGATTGAAGGTTTAAGCAGCAGTTGCTCAGATCCAAATTAACAGTGTACTGCTGCCTCGCCAAAAGAAAAACAGTGAAAGTAAAGATATTAACACCCATAAACTTAACATCTTACTATCTTTATTCCAGGAGGGTCGCAGAGACCTTTGCAGCCCCATAATTTGGTTATCTCTTTAGTGAGTCTTTGTTGACGTGGCCTTGGGTGTTTGTGTGTGTGTTGGACTGACGCGTCCGTCCGCTGACCCTCTCTTGGCCCCGCTGTTTGGGGTTAGGAATGGCAAAAGAAGGGAGCGTAAACCCCAAGGCTAGCCCAGAGGAAGGGTCTCTGTGTCTGAGGAAACCTTTCATCTTCATTCTCACTTTTGCCGTTTATGTCCTTCTGCGTTTTAGCCACCACCATCATTTAGTCGTCATTTTCACTGCATTCCTGCGTTTCTCTGTCTCATTAAAGTCTTTTTTGTGGCCATTACTTTATCATATCTGATGCTCATTTGCTTTGTTTTCCTCTTTCAGCCCCTCCCTATGCGTCTCAGGGTCAGAGGTGACACTGTAAACTTTACAACCTACAACAGTAGCTTCACCTAACAATCCAGTAGCCACAAGGGCATTTTTATTAAAATCAAATGTCCATGTCTGCGTTTTGTTTTGTTGATACACATGGGGATTTTTTTTTTCATTTGTACATAGACGTAACCATTTATAACCAATCAAGACATGAGTAAAAGGTACTATGACACAAAAGATCCACCAGTACTCCCACGCCTTGAAGGTAAAGTATTTATTTTTATTTCTTTTCCAAGGATGCCGGCTCTAATCCCTTGTGTCTGTCGACTGTAACACCGCTATATCTCCTCATTTCCTTTCTTTTGTCCAAAGCCCTTATTATACTTGAGTGTATTTGATCTGTATCTGAATCATAAGCCAAACAAGCGCCTGAGTCTGATGAGCTTTGATGAGTGAAAATTGTAGACACTAAAGAGACACACTCATTTGCCCCAGAGCAACTGGCAGCAGCGGTAGTCTGTTTGTCTGATCTTTCAATCTTTACCACACACATTCATCAACATTCACTGGCATGATTGTGTATTTACTGCCACGAAACAACTCAGGAGCATGACCTCCCTCATCCCCGTACAGGATTGCTGACCCATCTCAGTAGACCGCTTTGGGTCGGGGTTTTCGGTGCAGCCTCTGGGTGGTCGGGGTTTTGCGGCGCGGGGATTTGGCCTTGTTTGGTAATCTCTCTTCATCTCTCCTCCTTCCCTTTGCTTTCTCTCCCTCTATCCTTTCCCAACCTGTCTCACTCTCTTTCTCTCTCTCATGCAACACACCATAATTATCTTTTCCCTCCCTCTGGTTATATAGATATTTATCCGCCATTGGTAGTTCTGATTTATCGCCATAATTTGCATGCTTGTGCTCTAGCACATTGCAATATATATCAATATATATAGTGACAAAAATAGTGTTGACTGTCTCAAGGCGCTGAACAGGACCAAAAGCCTAAGACCAAGAATGGTGGCAAGGAAAAACTTCCTCTTAACGGGAAGAAACCAAGAGCAGAACACACCTTACTTTTTGAATAGTACAGGATGTGTCTATAGCATTAAATACTGATCACATGATAAGCTGCTATTGAATATCATAGTCTTAGTAATGTTTATCTAGTCTTTGGTCATATATTTCCTCATCTGAGTCATGTTGCACCAACTATTTGTGTGGGTCCTTGTGCTTTGTTGACTTTGCTTAACATATTTATGGTTTTCACAGACCTGATGTGGCGGGTATATAAATAATCATCAGAAAAGTAACAGCGTTCCCTTCAGACATGGATTACAATACTTAGAAATTGCACGAAAAGCATATGATCCCTGAAAGTCTGGTCTTACATTTCTTTTGTTTGCCAAAAAGTCAGCAAAGAAAGAAATGTACAGTGTGTCTATGAAGGTCTGTTCATGGAGTTAATCAGCCTTTAAAGAAGTCTAAATGCCTCCTGTTCATCCTTAACACAAGACTAAGAAAACTCCAAACTGATTTCTGTAGCCGTCACAGCTATGTGTCAGATTACACCTGAGAGTTCAGAGACTCCAACAGAGGTTATGCTTCACTTTCACTTTCTGTAGTGAACATCTAAAACATTCAATCCATTCAGTGATATATATATATGAAATATAGCTGCCAAAAGTCAGAATTATTAATTATTATAGAGAGTCTGGGATGTAGGACTCTGCAAAGACATTAAATGAGGATCTAAGTTGAAGGTAGCTATATTAAAAAGAAGAAGAAGAAAAAGAAGGAGAAGAAAAATGTTCTGTATGCTGCGGAAGACATTTAGCAAAAATCTTAAATGATTCCCAGAACCTGAAATGAACACATGTGCCTTTTAGGCATAGACTACATATGAGTAACACCTGTGTTTTGAAGACCTACTGTACATGTGGCATGCTCACTTTAATAGCTGGCAGGATTTCTCTGGGTTGAATCACTGGGTTGACTCCACCGTCAGCTGAGGCTGGTGTGGCAGCCAACAGCGGGCCGCACAGTTAGCCAGGATTTTCTGCATCATCCTTTCCCTTCTGGCAGTCCAAAGCTTTGGATTACATGTATTTCCCTGCCACATGGTGACTCGTCTGGCTTCCCCCTCTTTGCACCACCTCAGCACTGCTTGTTACCATGGCAATAACACAGAGCCGACTGGCCTCTTTTAATTGTTCTTGGAAAGCTGTGGATGAGAAGTCCAGATAGAAGAGACTATGACAAAAAAAAATGGTGGATCATTTGGACAGTTTGTTTTAAAACAACCCGACTAATAATTATTTATCCAGCTATCTAAATCGGTTGTTTGCATTCAGTCTGAGCGTGGTGTACGTGCGCCAGGCGCGCCATGGACAAGGGCAGGGGCAAAGGCATTACCATACCTGCTACAGTTTTCTTTTCACGGCACCACTTGCGCTTCTCAGACTAATCTCCCGCCACAAAAGAGCGTCTCACAGTTGTCTCCTCTAGTTTCTAATGATATGCAAACTGGCTACCAACCTACATGTCAATTGCTGCTTACAGGGGAGTGGTAGAGGCTCAGGCAGCTCCGAGCACAGAAGAGATCCCGGGGAGCCGCAATTAATCACTTTCCATTTTATATCGGTAAACTTAAAATTCAGAAAATGAAATTATCAAAAGGGAAACAGACGCCATCCACAGAAGCTGCCACGTGGATCTGAGAGCCCGGCAGCTCAGATGTAATGACTAGTGCGCATTGAGGCGCATTAATATGATATTTGTAATCACTATTTAAAATAATACATTTATCTATTACGATCTGTTGGGGCTGGTCCCTGAGTGAGTGTCTCCAGCTTCTTATCAGGTGGGGAGCAGCAGAGTGGGGGTGGAGCCACGGCAGAGTTGCCCATTCCTAAAGCTTGAATCACACTACTCTCCATTCACATTCCTGCTTCATTCAGGGACACACGGCGTTGGAAGGATTGGAAGATTGTGGGATTCTGTCTGTCTCAGCTTTATCAAATCAGAGCCATGGATTTACTGACTTGCGCCACGGTCAGAGGACATTTGCAGCCGGTTGTGTAGTTTTGAGTTTTCTCTTTACTGGATTTATCATGCGGACTTCGTTCTAACGGTGGAGTAGACCTGACTGGAAAGTCGTTGCCTGCCAAGGCGCAGCCAGAGTTTGGGTTTACGCTGAAGCTGGTCGCGACCGAGACATTAAGAGATGATATTAACACGTAAGTCCCACACATACATCCATGCCAGCATACCACAACTGTTTGAACTGTTTTGTGTGGTTCTCAGTTATATTAAAGTGTGTCCATGCATTCAAGCGGATTCCTCTTTATTCAAGAGATGCTGGTTTTGATAACCAGTAGCCGACAACGTGCTTATCCAAAGTAATTTTTAGTTTTAAGGTTGTTAACCTTAAAACCTTGAATTTTACTTTCACGGTAAACATTCTTTAAGTTGTCTTTAAGGCACAGCGCTGCGGGCTGTCAGATAAGAAATCTCTCCGCTTGGCGCATAGCTCTGGGTAACCCCTCCTGTTCACACTTCAGTAAATATCCATGGGTTTTATTTACCAACCGCATTACTTTTCCCTAAATTACACACGCGCGCACTTTGAGGACCGCTTCTCACACTGTTCAAAAATCCTTCCCAAGGTCTCAACTTTTACGCGCACAGCTCAGAGAAGCTTCTGGCAGACCTGCGCACCCTGGAAGGCTAGAGCTGGATTAAATGAAATCTTTGATCCGTGTGAGGAAACAGGGTCGTGAAAAAGAATGCTTATCCTAAATCGTACTGGGTGTATTTTCAGAGATTATCCGAAGCTATAGTACCAGTCAGCGACACTTCCTTCTGCCTCCAGTTTGTTTAACTGCCTGCGCCTTTTGCCTCACTGCCGACCTTTTGTGGGAATTTGAGGGGATGTGTTGTGGCTCTGTAAAATCCTGTTTTTAGTTTTGTCCTGGCAGACTCAACATGATTTGTGGGCTTTGGCCCTTTGTCTCAAACGTTTTAATAGTGTGCTCCAACGCATGGCTCCTTATCAGATACCTCAGCTCTGGAGCAGATAGGAGAACAGTGGAGTTCAGTTGAGCCATAAAGCCATTAAGAACGTGCTCGTGGACACACACACACTGCCAGTTATCATGATGCAAGGTGAACGAACGGTACTCTGTGTAACCACTAACCTGGAGATAGTACACTGACACTACACTTCCACACACACTTAATAACCGACTCATAGAAATAATAGAGTGATCCAGCAACAGAAATAATAGGAACCACATTTTATTTCTTTTATTTATAGCTGGGAGGAGAATGTTTAGCAGCTTAATGAGTGGTTGTGGTTGTAATGTGAATACAACAAATGAAGAAAACATGCCTCCTCTGCACTTACTCTGGAACAGGAAGTTAGCTGTAGCCTTATCTGAAAGATTTACATCCAGGTGGTTTCATCGTGTCCTGTGAAGAGATGCATATGTTCGTTTTTGCGCTCACATCCCTCGTGCTGAAGGTCCCGGGTTCTCCTGGGACCAGTTTGTTAATGGATTGCTGTCAGGGGGGTCTCGGCAGGTAGGCTGTGGAAAGCTTCTCAGAGGCTTTGAATATTCCTGGTCACCTGATCCAGAGCCAGGACCCTCTGTGTGAGCATAAATCTGTCGTCAGAGGGCACAGGGGCCTTTGGGGTCAGCGCCGCGATGATCCATCTGGGCCAGCTGTGTGTTTGCATGTGTATGTGTCGGTGGATACGTGCCTGCGCCAGCTGGTGGTAGATAACTGGAATGGATCATGGTAGTAACTTCATTATTCTTTTGTATATGTGTGTGTCAACGCGCTGTGGCTTGAGGTCTGCCAGATGGTGGTATTCCTGGCACCGTATCACTTTGGTAACAGCCAGACCCTCTCTGTGTGCACCAGCTGTCTCTGCACTGGAATCACAACACATGATACCCATCTGTACCAAATCTGTTATCGCACATCTTTGCATTCCAGTACTGCTACCCTAGAGGGATTTTAAATCGGTCACACTAAAAAAATCTCATGTTGTTCTTGGAGTTTTTACACCGACACAAGTTGAGAGTGAAACTGTGGACATCCAGACAAACATTCTGCAAGTTCATGAACACACCACAAATTTGTCCTTGTCGCTGCTGAGGTGAAGGACATAAACTGGCGGCTTTCAGGCTCCTGGCTTTGCTTGTTGTAGATTACAGCCGGGACACAGATCCTGGCCTGGTTCATCATATCACCTGTCGAGACCCACTTTGCACCTCCTTCAGAATGACCCATTCAGACTTGGAGTTGATAAGAACCATATGACTTCTGGGTTGTTTTACGGTCTGCACATTCAGACCTAGCAATGATCGCGTAATTCCAGATAAGACGCCTCAATTCACAACAGTTGTTAGTCAAGCATTCTTCTCAATCTCCCAGCTTCAAAGACCCAACGTCAGAGATAACTGTATTCAGACTCTTGGCCTCCATTTTGCTATAGCAGAGACTTTGAGGTGGGGAGAAGCATCCTTTGTTTGCTAGCTGCTGACAAACTCCCACTGGAGCATTCAGACTCGGCCTAGCCAGACCCCATTACCTCCTGCGATGGAGGGAAACCGTGGCCGGCAATTGTGAGAATTTCCTGCCGCCGGAAGGGAGACAAGAAAAGTGGCAAGCCGAGTTGAATAAGCAGCAAGAGCGTAGGAGATGAAGGTGAGAGTAGACCCTGATGGATCATTTTAGAAGTTGATGTGGCTGGCAATGGGTGACGCTTCACGCCAAGTCGCTGCTTACTAGCTTTTTATGATCCGTATGGTTCTTATTAGTGATGTTATATGCAGATGATCACACTCATCTTTCTTCCCCACTGAGAGGGAGTGTGTCTCGCTGTGTTGTTTTTGCTAATTCACATGGAACTGATGTGAGGCTAAATTTAATTTCACCTGAGAGGCTCTGACCACAAATTAACAAATTTAGTTTAGTACGAGACTAAATGTGACAGAATATATCACAATAATATGTAAGTCTCTCTGCCACTCTGTGTCTCGGTCTGCAGGACCTGAACTTCTGGAGTTCTTGATTTATGAATCTGTCCAAATGCTTGTTCATGTGTTGTCTGTCTCCAAGACAAGAAGACCAAGAATCATCACGCAGGTGAACAGTTAGGCAGTTGTTTGGTTATCTTTGCCAGTTTCGAAATGATCTGCTATTCATACCTTGTTGCTCTAGTAGTTTATTGCCCTTGCGGTAAAGAACTGAGAGTTATTGCGCACTACATTTATGGCTCTTGCATGTAAACATAAAAATAGAATAGAATGTCTTTATTGTCATTGCACAAGTACAACGAAAATAAGGAATGCTTTAAAAGGAGTGCCTCCTGAATGCGCTTCTTCACAAATTACCTTTTACCAAATGAAATGTTGAGTCAGTCTGCTTGTATAAATAGTATAAATAGTCTGGTAGTATTTACATGTTATCTGCTGTACTTCGTCCAGCGTGACATACATAGAGTAAAGCAAATAGCGCCATCGTTATCAAGGTGAAGAAACTCACTTTTCTACTTGAGGTTAACCAAGCGATTAACCTTGGTGGCTGTCTAAGTGCGTGCTGTAAGACATTTGTCCAGCGTGGCTTTGTAGCTGCATTTAACCGTGAGGACGTTTGGTAAGTACACACAATCACCGGAGCTTGTGTTTGTCTTGGCTGCCTCGCTGCCTATTATCTGGCCAGGAACAAATGAAGGCAGGGCCTCCCAGCCAAGTGGTCAGTGGCCACTGCAGCGCCGCTCTCTTCCTGTGAGGGAAGCAGGAAGAGGAAGTGAGGTAGTTCCCTGGCGAGGACTGGGGCGGACAGTGGAGGGAAAGAAGAAAAAAAGTTAAATACACCCCTGAATCTCAAGTTATCAAAGCAAACCAAAATGTAAAGGATTGGGAGCGGTGTTGTAGTTGACGTTTTTATGACCCCAGCGCCTTGGTTATTCTTGTAAATTCCATGTGTTGCTTTGTTGAAGTTTTTTTTTTTCTTTATTCCAGATGTACATGAATGTATGTGTGCACAGCTCTATTGTTAAGTTGTTTGTGCCAGATGCCCCATGCCCCTGTCCACTTCCTGCAGCCAAACAAAAGACAGCAAAATATCCTTGCTTCACTCTCCCAATGGAGAGAGACACAGTGTGGTGCTGTGACAGATAATATTCAGTTTGATCCAACTGCGTGGTGAATGGCGTTCACTATTTAGTTTCCCCAGCGCACTAAGTTCACATTATGTCACTGTAAAGTAGATTTGACACACATTCTAGGCGAATGGGGTGTGTCTCTGGATAGCTACCCACCGAAGGCACATATTGGATCGCATAGCTCTTTTTCTGGCCTTTGGGGGTGGAAAGCTAACCATGTGTTTGTATGTCTAATTTGCATTTCAATAGCTTTACTGTCTTTTGAGTGGTTTGTCTTTAAACATGAGGTTGCTCTCTGCAAACACACACAGACCTGCTTGTGCACACACACACACACGTTGATACACAAGCGAGCACAAGAATCTCTAGCCGTACGATGCAGTACTTTCAAGAATGCTGGTATAATTATCCTTTGGTTTCTAAGTTCCTCTGGGTTCACTGCACTCCAAAAATACTAGTCTAAACACACACACTAAACACACTCTTTTATAGAGACGGCCATTTAGCGTCCCCATGGAAAAGCAGAGCTTATTGGCAAATCAAATCTTGGTAAAGCATGGTTGTTAATGTGATATTTGACACTTTGGGGGACGCCGGTGTCACGCCGGTAGCTTCCGGAGCTGCCGGCCCCTGCAGTGGCAGAGGGGAGACCCTGTCTTGGTCGTGTCACACCTTGTTGTTAGTAGGTTCGTCTGCCGTCTAGGCTTGTTGTTGGTATGTAAATGCTGGTGTAGGCCAGACCCTTTGCAGCAGTAATCTTCTTGACCTCTCTTTCTTTCTGTATGACCGTGTTTAATGGTCACCCTTCTTATGTCCATACAAAAAAAAATAATCATTTCTGAGTTGTTAATGTCTCACTTGAAATTATTTTATCTCTCTGTTATTCCCAAAAATGAAGTCTGTTCTCCTTTTATGTCCTTGAGCTTGTACACAAAAAAAATGTAACAATTGGCGTAATTTAGCTTTGAAATGAGGTGGAACCGCTTAAATGGTGATTGGAAGATAACCTACGCTAAATTACCCATTGCTTTACTGGTGGTTCCGATTAATCCAGCCACGCTCAGCCAAACATAGCACACGTATTTAAACTGTAACACACATGCAAGCATGAAATAGAAACGTTTGACTGCACCTCCTAGAAGTTACGACATCTTGTGCACGTCTTGCTTTCCCAAGAATCTTACCTTCATGTTTTAGAGTCACTCTATATGTTGTCACTTTCATCCATCGGTGTCTTTTCCTGCCTTTGTCCCACTGGTTTTGTTTACAGTTTTTTCTCAAGGTTGTGCTACATTTGTACTTGTTGTCAGTCCACTAAAGAGGGCATTGTAAAGTCAGTTCCTTAAGACGCTGGTCTGTCTCCTATCTACAGACTGCTGGCAGTGGGGGTAATGAAGTAGTCGAGGGTGTTGGTGCGTGGGCAGCCATTTGGCGTAGGTCATCTAAAAGGCTTTCACAGATAATTGGGAGACATGCCCATGGCTCCTTTTACACACTGTGAACCTTTAGCTTAACAAGCCCAAATGTCACACATTGTGTTTAAAGGGAGTAGTAAAGGTACTGATGTAAATGTAAAGCACCCTTTCCCACAAGTGTCTCTTGACCAACAGAGGTTCCTTGAATCTTAAATATTAGCACAATGACCTGAACAGACCATTAAAACTCAAAGTGACATACCATGTCTTTGGTAATAGTCGTGTCATACGGGTGAAATTTTCTGTTGAAGATGTGTGTTTGAACCAATGGTTTGAACAAAGAAATTCACTGCTTTACCTGGCTAAGGAGCTTAAGTGGCACACACCTTAACACAACTTGCACGAATAATGCTTTGAGTTTTAGCTCTAAGCTTGTTACACACTAGTGTAGTGTAGTTCTAGCTCTCGAGGTGAGCCTCGGATGTCGGCCAATCATTCTGACGCCCTTGTCCATCAGATCACACTGTTCATTCATCATGCATACAGTATGCCGATCTCTACCCAGGAGAGATTAGAGGCCACTGCAGATATTAGCATCTGGGAGCTCACAGAATGAGAATGGCCACTAGCATTTCCACTTATCCGCATCAGCCACACCTGCTTCCAGTTTCTGACCAATCACAGAATAGTTGCCAGACACCACACGAGAAAAACGTTCTGCTCGGTTGATGTGTTGAGAACGGGCTGCGAGAACTCCCAAACGAGGGCCGCGAGAACAAATTTCTTGCTTCTCGCGGAGTATGTAACAGCCTTTAGAAGCATGGGAGAGGAGAGTGGCCCAGTGCGAGACAGCTAATAAGGTCAAGCAGTTCACATCTGATAAGCTGGCAACATGCTTCAGCTTTGTCTTATATTTATATTTTATTCACACTTAATAAAAAAAACCTTCTCATCAATGAGAACAAGTACATTTATGTATATCATTCTTGTCATTACACGCCTTTGTTTTCCATTTTGTTGGGTTGAAGAGTCTTCCAAAACTCCTAACAAAGCTTTTTTTTCTGTTCTTGTCTATGTTTTTCTGTAGAGATTGAAGCCAAAGAGGCCTGTACCTGGCTCCGGGCTGCTGGGTTCCCACAGTACGCCCAGCTTTATGAAGGTAAGGAAACAACAACCCACTCAAAGCAGCTGCTTAACAGACACTAGGTTTTGGTTTGACAATCTAGGAATCGTTATTACACCAACATAAACTATTGTTCTTCTACTGTAGTGAAACACTGACATTTGTAAGGTAAATACATAATAAGGATAATTTACTTGAATTGTACTTAAACTAAAGTGAAATGAATACATAACCCCTTTTTCACTTTTTCATGTAATTAAGGCAGTAGCAGTCATTCTGCTAAAGTGTGCAGTACACGTACCCTCATTATATCCTTTGCCAGGCACACAAAACACCAACATTTGTGCCCGTGCATGCATTCAAACCACATATACATTCCTGAAGGGTAAGAGGGGAGGGTTGTTTTTTCTCAGCACCAGAAGCCATGCAAACCTCAGCCCAGTCTACTCTATCCCCAAACATTAACTGTGCTTTGATTATAATGTAACCTGTATAGTTACTCTTTGGGACCAAGGTTAGACTATTAAACCTGACCAGAACATGTTTTCTTTACTCATAGGATGACAAATGGTGGACAAAGAATGCTTTGCCTGACCCTTGACTTTTAAATACAAACTCACCAAAATACATCAAACATTCTTTACACTCCATTTAGCTACTCTAACCATACCATGGGCATACCAGTTGCCTTTATGTAATTACAGCACGATGACAGCAGGTCCAAGCTACCATTGTCAACAGGTCATTGCGTGTTTCCACTTAACCGTGAGAGGTTTCCCCACTTGAGTCGAATATTCATTGTGTTTCTGCACAGGTGATGAGGCCTTTCTTACATACACGAGCAGCAACACAAATGTGCAAACCACAGTCAATCACTGACTTTAAAGCTTAGCGGGTTGGTCACTCCACACCAGTAGGAATTGTCGTTCTGACGCATGTTTCGCATGTCTCTCATATCCATGGGAGAATCTCTATTGTCTGTGCTGTCAGGACTATTGCCCCACTAAAGATAAGCAGGCTGATAGGCCTGCTTTAAGACAGTCGGTTAAAGGTGCTGGCCTGCCACGAACAGCAATTTCTTATTGTCATTGTCCCTTAGGGTTTAGATGCAAGATTCACATTTTGGGTTGGGTCAGCACATTCCAGGAAACATGTGTCTATCCATCCACCCTGAGCACTCCTGCCAGCATAAGGCATCTAAACCATGTGTCTTATCCAAGCCAGTGAATAGCGGGTGAAGTGATCCTGTTATTGAGGTAGACTAGAGAGAAAGAACTAGCAGCAGAAAAGGAAGTGGGACCCTGAGCTGCAGTGGAGTACCTATTGTCATTCTTCAATCAATCCCCTGTTCTCTTCCTCTGTGCTCCATATCCCCCCTGCCTGCCCGGTCTGAAAGCTGCAGCTGTGTTTGTTTGGTCGGCTAAGACGCTGCTTCCTCTTTTAGCTTTTCATCAAGGTTGAATGGGGGGGGGATTGAAGGTGGGTGTTTGGGTGGGTGGGTGGTTGTGTTTGTGGCTGGGGCTAGGGGCAGTATCTTTAGTTTTATCTGAAAACACTGATCCGATCAGTGGCAGGGAGATGCCCACGCTAAACCGAGTCACTCTCCTTCTCCCTTCAGATGCCCTGTTTCCCATTGACATTTCTTCAGTCACCAGAGATCACGACTTCCTCGATCGGGACGCCATCGAGGCTCTCTGCAGGTGAGATTACAAGTCCCACCAAACCATTCATCCTTCTTCTGTCCTTCTTTTGAAGATATATGCCATTCTTCTTCTCTTTCCTCCACCTTGCTATCGCTTGCTTTGCCCCAAATGAAGCCATGAGGGCATGACTTCAAAAGGAGGCATGCTTTGGAAAGTTGCTGATTAGATAAAAGAGTCATACGATAAGCACCTTGGGACCATGTACTGTACCTTTTCCTCTCCCCATTTTGGTTCTCCATGTTCCTGCCTTTCTCTCGTTTAAGTAGCTTCTGTCAGTATTTAGATCGTCCTTCCTCTTACTTTTCAATGCTGATTGTGAAGCAGTCCGCCTTAATGTATGTATTTCTTTTTAAAGTTTCAAAGCTTTGTTTGTATGAAGTTTCAATAAACCATTGTTTTGTGCATATGAAAAGAGCTAAATAGTAGATAGTATCACTGTAGACCACTTGTTATATTAATTAACATATGAGGAGAGGCCTAATGGCTCTTTAATGGAGTCAGCTCCTTCATCAAATTCCGGCTCTAAGTAATAAACCACAGCAGGTGTTCCTCTATGCATCTGGAAGCTATCACCTCAGTGTCTCCTCTCTTGGCAGCCGTTACCCCCTTCCCCACAAACCCAACTATCCCTCAGTTCCCATCACTTCATCTCTCCATTGTTACATGATATGCTCTAAGAGCTCTCCAGAGGGTGGACCCCACCACCTCCCTTGCTCCCCGTCTCCAGGTGGCTGGGGGGATAAGCTTTCTGTCCCCTCCCCAAGTTTTCGTCGCCACTCCAGCTGATTTCATTCTCCTCGCTCCCTCCCTTTCTGTCTCGCTCTCATTCTCTTCCCACTCATATAGGGATTATCCTTCAGCAGCTCATTAGCCAGACTGGGTGCACTCCACCTTTCCTTCTCTGGCTTTCTCTCTCCACTCCATTTTTTTGTATTTGGTCTTGTTTCATTATTTCTACCATCAAACATCCTCATTCATGTTTTAGCAAAAATCTGCGAGGTACAACATTTAAAGCCCCCCTCAATTTTAAATGTAACCAATCAATCAATGTGTGTGTGTTTACAGGAGATTGAACACTCTCAACAAGTGCGCTCTAATGAGACTGGAGATATCACCACAAAGAAAAAGAGTAAGTGCACACATTTGAACCGTCTGTCTTCCAGAAAATCCCCCTTTGTACTTCTCCTTATGCACAATTCCTTCACCTCAAACATCAGTTCACCCTCGGCCAGAGGGCAAATCTGTGTTTTCTCTCATCTTGTTTAATGAGAAGGCACCTGTCGGGTTTATTTCTCTATCACTTGGGCTGTGAGGACCCTTGGGGGAGGGAGGATAGCTTTAATGTCTAAATGAAGGGGTTGCATTCACCTGGACCTCCCCCCACTTAAAGCATACTCACCTTCTCTCTCAAATACTTCCTCATACTTCTGGTTCTCCACAAAAAGAGTTCGTATGCTTGCTTTTGTGTCACTCACCAAACAGTTATACTTCTCGCATCTGTGGTCATGCTTGTACGGGTCTTTGCAATGGCATGTTAATGGTATGTATGCCGTGGTAGGGAAATGTAACTCCCAAAAATGCCAGCTGTGCCGACATTTGTTTTTAGTGGAAGTAGAAGTCTTGGAAAGTGTTTTCTCTTTTACATAAGTAGCATAACTCTGTTAAAGTTCCAGCTGTAGGCTGTGTTGTTACTAAACTAGAAATTCCAGGACGTTTCTCCAATTTAAATTGACCTCAATTCCCTAAATTGCCTTAAGGCCTACACAGTGACATGCTTGTTCCAGGTACGTTGGTATTCATTAGGATGACCCTTTCTGTGTCACCTCTCATTTGAGGAGTCAGCAGAGGAGTCAAAGTGGCAGATAACCTACAGGACGACAACCCCCCTCCCCAAACCCCACCCAGAAAACTTAGGAATGCACTGATCTCCTCACCTTTTCTTAAAAACCTCTGTCCCTCTGCCTCTTGTTCATTGTGGTGCACTCTTTCCGTCTGCCTCAATGTACGTATTGTATAGTTAGTTCTGCACGCTCCTTGACGTGACGTTCAGTGAATCCTCTGATGGTTTGAGGATAAGATATCTGTAGAATGTGGACAAATGGATCTGTCTCTGCTCTCACATGCACAGCAGATAGCATAGTGCCATTATCTCACAGTCCAACCAGCTGGACTAACTGGAGGAACAAGCCTCAGTGGTATAGAACAATGTCACGAAAAATATCTATTGTCCTTTTCAGAATCATTTAAAAAAGAAGTTTAAAAAAGATTGATAATGCCTGTATGTGCAGTAGGGCAACATGCATTTTTTGCTCGATTCGATGAGTGGTGCTCATTTTGTAAAAGACCTTTATTTTGACAATTTTTATGTTTTGGTGAATCCAGAATAGGTAGGTGGCTTTAAAAAGAGAGGATAATGGTAAAATTGTACCCTGTGGTGTGGTTTTATGCGTTTGTGATTGTAGGGGAGGGTGGATATCTCTGGATAAATAATAAAAATTGACTGCAGCAGTGCAACAGTCACACTGTCTCACACTCTGCGTATACGTACAGACAGAGGAGATAAAGTCTGTGTGGATGGGGGGGTTACCCCAGTCTGGCTGGCTGCATTGAGAGCTATGGGGGTCATAATGGAATTTCCTGAACTCCCTTCAGGGTCTGACATAGATTAACCAAACTGGGGGGG
>JASGAT010397435.1:0-20058 GCA_030220025.1 Chelon auratus | reverse complement strand
CAGGAAGTGAGTGAGGCATGTTTAAAGCCTGACCATGAATATCTTTACCTCAGACTAAGATAAGCGTGTGCGAAACATTTTATCTGACGGACATGTATATTTATATATATATATGTAATTTGTGATTTGCTCTTCTACAAAGAATGATTCATTTCTTTTTATATTAACAGTCTTGTATTGTGAAAGCGTTTGACAGTCTTTGTATATAATTAGAGTTCTTGTAGTCTGAAAGAAATTCCATTACTCCAATAAGTTTCCTGGATCAAGGTGAAGAATGCTGGAAAAGAAGTTCACAATGACCTCTAACTGTTCCCCCTCTCTCTCTCTCTCTCTCTCTCTCTCCCTCCCGCTCTTTTTTCCTTTTCTCATTGCTATTTCTTTCTCTGCCTGGTCCCCTCCTTCGCACCCTATCCAGAGTGAGGACTCAGATGAGGACGAGCCTTGCGCCATCAGTGGCCGCTGGACCTTTCAGAGGGACAGCAAGCGTTGGTCTCGCATGGAGGAGCTGGAGGTTTTCTCTACGCTGCACACAGATGATGCCCAGGCCCAGTTTCCCAAGGACCAAGTATCTCAGAAAGGCAAGCTCGTCCTGCGTGAAGGCCATAGTTCAGAAAGCGTATTGACGGACCTCAGTGAACAGCCAGAAGTGGGCTCCATCCATAGCAGTGGGAGTGGAGGAAGAGGAGAAGAGAAGAGCCATGGTGCCGCACTGGTAAATGAAGCTGTACCTGCTGGTGCCACCCGTGCCAGCTCAGTAGCTAGCATGTGTTCGTCTTCGGGCACAGGCGGGTCGGGATGCCCTAATGAGGACTCTTTGTCTGATGGATTGCCTCCCTCACCCCTGGAAACATTCAGGCAGTTCACATTTGATGTGAAGACAGGGATGGTAGGACGAGGAGGAAGTCTGGACCGAGGAAATGGCAGTGGCAAAAGTACTCGCTCAAGAGCTAAGAGCTTCCTGAAGAGGATGGAGAGTCTACGACTTCGAAGCGGCACCTCCTCCAAGAAAAAGAAGAAGGGGAGCACCAGCGGAGGGAAAATAGAAATCAGCGGCCCCGTCATCAAAGAGGGCCTGGATGATGACAAACTGCGCAGGCTCAACTGTGTGGACATCTCCAGCATCAACCTCAACCAGAACCTCAATCATCACCGCAATCCCACAGAGACTATGACACTTAACAGGAAGCGCTCTGTATCCTACTCCACTCAGACCAGCAACGGCAGCACTGGGAGCACCGGGAGCAGCCAGTCTGAGGCCAGTAGTGGAAGTGCAGTGAGCACACCGAGTCCAGTGACTCGAGCTCGCAGCCACAGCACAGCAGCCGGCTCCAGTAAGAGAGGAGGAATGTATTTGGAAGGTTTTGACCCTTTCAGCATTCTACAACAAGCTTCAGATCAACAGACAACACCCCCGCCAAAATCCGCCCCACCCATCCCCTGCCAAGCCAGTAGCGGGATGACAGTTGATGAGCAGAACCGCAGAAACAACTGCAGTGTTCAAGACAATAGCAGACAAGTGGAAGAAGAAGAGGAGGAGGAAGAGGAGGGCATGATCTTCTTCTATTTACCAGAAGGCCACAAGCCAGGAACCTTCCCTAAAGCCCTGCAGGATGGGAGTTCACGTGCTAACAATGGGAATGATAACGGAAACTCAGTGATCCTCCGGGGACGCCAAAGTAGACGCCAGCGTCGCGCCTCTTCAGGCTCGGTCGACAGCCGGCTTAGTTTTTATGACAACGTCCCCTACACCGAGGAGGAGGAAGGGGATGTTCGCAAATTAGAGGAAGTGCTTCAACATGTCAGCGGCCTGCAGCGTTTTGTTAACGCCTGGTCAGAGGCTGTGGCCGGTGAAGAGGAGGAAGAGGATGAGGATGAAGAGGAAGACGGAGACTCTGATTCAGCGCTGGACTCGGCCTCCCCATGCCCGTCCTCTCCTCTGCAGAACCGACTGGAGGAGACCGAGAACGGAAGTGACCAGGACAGCACAGGAAATCCCCTGGGTGAGGGAGAGGAAGGGATGAGAGAGAGAAGAGATTCTGGTGTTGGAGCGTCTCTAACTCGAACCAGCAGGTCAGTGAAGAAGATCTAAACTGCCTTCTTACTAGACAATTAAAGAGTCAATTCACCCAAGTTGCAAATACATTTTTTCCCCTTAACTCTCATAGTTTTGAGACGTGCTTTTCTTTCATTTTACACAACTACTAAAATGAAATGAAGTGAAATTGTGTTTATTGATTTCATAGCATTGGGATTTTCCCATTTAAACAGTAACTGCAGTCATTTTAAGATAAATAACTCAAATTCTAAACCCTTCTTTTGCCAAAGTCCATGCATCAAAGGCTTAAGGACAACAAAGCAAACCTGAATCCAACAGAAACACACACAGTGTGGTACCAACAAAAGAAGTGACAGCAAGGGATAAACAGGGGGACACACTAAGACTTCTCTCCTTACGTAATGCGGTTAAATACTCAGGAATGCTGCTCAGTCTCCATGGGGAAAGTTTCTGTCCTTTCAGGAATTCACAGGGAGACTGACGTTGTTGTTGAGTTTTTAGTCTTTTAGACAATCTCTTGATTGATGCATACATAAGTCCCCGTAATCCCTGAACTGCAAATGTACTACTGTGTGTGGCCGCGGGTTATTTTCTATATTTCCGTACACACAAGCGCATGACGTGTATCTCAAGAGTTAAGTCAGTCATAATTCTTCTTTTCACTTCTCAATTTGTGCCCCGTCCTTCTCTTTCAACGCCCTGCAGACCACAGAAGCTCCGCTGGCCCAGCTTTCAGAACTCCCATCGGCCCAGCTTGGCCACCGCCCAGCTCCAGATCAGCTGCCAGTCTGTGCTACAGATGAATCTTCTCCAGAAGCTCTCCCTACTGCAGCTCACTGCTCTGCTGGAGAAACACACCCCAACGAACAAACATGGCTTCAGTTGGTAAGTGGAGCGGAGGAAAGCGGAGGCATTTCAGTAGAGGGATTGTTGGACACACATACAGGTTTTTGTAAGTTTGTTTTTCAGCTCCTAGCCTTCCGTCATACCCACGTCCAAATCCACTCCATCTGCAGGTTGTTGTGTAGCGTATTGACGGCTGTCCACAGAGGTTGGGTTTCACATTCTTTTCCCAGGCCCATAATTGCTGGGAGGGGGCGCACATTGTCTTTTTCTCAACGGGGAACTCTTGGCAGCTC
Source organism: Chelon auratus (assembly GCA_030220025.1). Lineage (NCBI taxonomy): Eukaryota > Metazoa > Chordata > Actinopteri > Mugiliformes > Mugilidae > Chelon > Chelon auratus. Next base: position 16,863 of record JASGAT010397435.1, on the reverse strand, counting down.
ACGCACAAGGTGTTGAGTTGGAGACTGGAAATAGCTGTTCTTAATAATTATGCTTTCAAACTATCCTCTGGATCACACCTCGACCACAGATCTGATCTCATTTGATCTCATTTTATATGGCATAATTATCCAATATTCCACATTTCTTTTTCATCCGTAGTCCTTTCTTTTTTCTCAAGTTAGATACCAGAGAAAGGTTCATCACATCGATCATTTGATAGAGAAGCTAAAAGTGAAAATACACATCTTTTCCTTGTGTTTTCTTCTGCCCAAGGCCTTTTTTCGGACAAGCATAGAAGGCGTTATGACAGTCTTATGACAGGTTGGCACTCACTGAAAGACAGAGACCAATTGTTGGCAGCTGGAGGCCTTTACATATTCAGAATTCCGCCTGGGATCATAAAATGCTCCTTTTTCATTTTCCCAAACTGTGATTCTGGGAAGCAGTCTGAGTCTTGTGAACACCAGCTCCTACAAAGAGATGCTTGTCCTGAGTCACGCATAGAGTCCCTCTGCTAAACACACTCACACCCATGCAGATAGATACACAGCCATAAATCTGCAGGCACATTCTTGTGAAATGGTCGAGGTTGCATGTTTTAACTCTGGCTTTGTGGTTGTAGACTTGCAGTTCACTCGCACCCAAGTGCACACGCACACACACATTCACACAGAGCAACAAAATAGGGAGACAGACTCTGTGAGCGGATGTATAAAGCAGTGGGTTCCTCCCCTTTTGACACCCTGGCCTACAGCCCACTCCCCCGTCTATTCTCCCCTCACCTTGTTTATCCACCCCCCTCATAAACCTGGAGACGGGCTTCTGCTGCCGCTTGGTTTCCGCCTTCGCACACACATAAAACTCCCAGATGCAGTTTTTAGGAGCTAGGCTAATTCTGTAGAGGTTTGATTTAGTTATACTGAATCTGAGCTAAAAATAAAAATCACTGGCCTGTCTAAAGATTACAGTTTACAGCAAATTTTCTCTCCTTCTGTGTTTGTTGCAGGGCTGTGCCAAAGTTTATGAAGCGGATCAAGGTGCGCGACTACAAAGACAGGAATGTGTTCGGTGTGCCACTACAAGTCATTGTCCAGCGGACAGGTCAGCCTCTCCCCCAAGGAATCCAGCAGGCCATGCGCTACTTACGCAATCAGTGCCTCGACCAGGTAACTTTAAGCACACAAACCTACACACGTACAGTACAGGCTGATGTATGCGAAGCCTGTGCATATAATATAATTGTAAATGCACATATAACGTTGTGTCCTTCCTGCCAACTATTTTTAAAAGTAAGTAAGACACTTATTTCCTTTAGGATACTGGAAATAAAATACCTCAAGTTAAGGTCATCAGCAATCAGTCAAACATCCATCGAGATTGTTATATAAGAAGTAAGGAAGCGGAAACTTCTCAAACACACTTAGTGTGTTTATACACTTTCAGTCTTTTCCACTGTTTTCTCATCTCACTGTCACACACATGTGGAAGCAGGGAGGCCTGGGGAGAGTCAAAGTGGGCCTCTGTCGAGTCACCCATGTCTCCCACGAAACGGTTTGTCGGTGTGTCTGCATTCAGAAGGGAATGAAAGTTGGAATAATAATTAAAAATAAAGTTACCAATGGAGAGTAAGAAAAAGAAAAAAATGAAAAATGGCAGGGATTTATTTGTTTTGTTTTGGGGGGTTTTCAAATCGGGAAAAGGCGCCTCCGTTTGGAAGTGATGAAAGCTTGTGGAAAATATTCTGGACACTGGACAAGCCGGCGGCATCAGCGCTGCCATTTCGTGCAGCCTTAAAAGGCCACTGATGAGATCCTACTCAGCATTCAGTGCAAGAAAGCCTCCTGGGTTGTCATGGGAGCTTCTCGTAAATACAGCCATCTTGATCTGTTGTGATGTAACCGTATTGACTGTAAGCTCTGGATTTGCGGATAAGTCAAGAATATCATTTTTCAAAGACACTTTCAAAGGCCACTGTGTTTGTGACGCATGAATCATGTTTGAAACGCTTTATCAATTAGATCAGACGCTGAACTCGTGGTGATACTGAGACGAATAAAGGCGACTTTCAGTGTTGTGCATGATGTAACTCCGTCCGTCTCTGTTTTCTTTTGTGTCCAGGTGGGTCTTTTCAGGAAATCGGGAGTTAAGTCCCGTATCCAGGCTCTTCGTCAGATGAACGAGGCGAGTGGCGCGGATGGAGGAGGAGTCAACTACGAGGGCCAGTCGGCTTACGACGTTGCCGACATGCTGAAGCAGTACTTTAGAGATTTACCAGAACCCCTGCTCACTAGCAAACTGTCTGAGACCTTCCTCCAGATCTATCAGTGTAAGAATACCAAAAAATAAAAATTACTGAAAACATTTCTCATGCATTCGCGCCGCCTCCCTTAGCCAGCCTCACACACGCAGGCAGCTGCACGTCTGTGAGAGGACTGCACCGGGCAATAGATGTGTTGGTACTGTTGTCATGGATAATTAAACCATGAGAAGCAGAAAATACTTGTGGAATAATAAATCCATGCTGCCACAGCTTATGCTTCTGCTACTCTCTATCAACATTCACTCAAGTTTGGTTTCTGCTGCATTAGAGACTGTTTATATGCCATGTGTAGTTCTGTGCATGAAGTGAGAACCAGGAAGCATATAGTGTACACATACATGTAGGCTTATGTAACGCTCTTACAGATTCCATCATAGCTCATTCTTGGCAGGCGAAGGGAAGCCAATGGATGCACAAAAAGTTGACGTGACTTAGCATGACAGTGGTTATTAGTTTTGACAAGGAGCCTTGACAGATTCCATCTTCTTCTCCAGACATGCCTAAGGAGCTCCGTCTCCAGGCAGCCCGCGCTGCCGTGCTGCTGCTGCCGGACGAGAACCGGGAGGCCCTGAGGACGCTGCTGTGCCTGCTGAGCGACGTCACCGCCAGCGTCTCCGAGAACCAGATGACTCCAACCAACCTGGCTGTTTGTCTCGCTCCTTCCCTCTTCCACCTCAACACGCTTCGCCGCAAGGAGAGCTCCTCGCCAAGGTGTGTTTCGGGTCACTTTCAGGATGTCATTGCCCATTACATAACGAGTCATATGCTGTATGTTTTAAAAACAGGAAAGGGCCACTCTAAAGGAACAAAAGAGCACGATAAGGTAGAAAGAGGCCTGAGTAGAAAAGGAAGAGAGCAAAGCTGGAGATAATAGAGAGAGACAGAGAAAATAGAACATTTACAAAAACATCTTAGTTAAGAAGCACGTACTTGATCCCGAATGTTCATCTAATCTTGTTGTGTCCTCTTGTTTTTGTCCCCTCTTCACTGGTCAAAGGGTGATGAACCGGAAGCAAACGCTGGGAAAGCCAGACCAGAGGGACCTGAATGAGAACCTGGCTGCGACTCATGGCCTGGCACACATGATCCAGGAGTGCAGGAAACTCTTCAGGGTCAGTGGTTAAAATTTTAAAGTTAATGCTAGCTTGGAAGTTGAAAGCAGACTTGACATCATCTTGGCAAACTGCCATTGTAGTCGAAAGTGTGAATGAGGACAGAATGAATGCCGCCGCTGCCGCCTCCCTGCACCACGCCACCGCCACAGACATCATGTCCCTGCGTTTGTTCTGTAAACAAACATACTCCCAGTTACATAACACGCTGAGCGAATGTCATTTGTTCGAGCAACGCCGTGCTTACGTAAAGTAAATGTAGCCGGAGGCCTCCTTTTTTGAACGCCTCTCTCATACACCATTGCACCTTTCATCGTGTTATTTTAAACCCCACTCAGGTATTTGTGTGGAAAGGTGAATTCAAGCATAGTCTCGCAAATGTCACAAATCCAATCCGCCTCCGTCAGTGGGGTTCATGAGGAGAGCACTTGACTGGATAAACAGGAAACAAACAGCAAACTGCAGCCCTGCAAATCTAATTTAAAGTACATCCAGCCTAAAACATGCTTTGCAGCGTGCCGTGGTCTCCAAACATGCGACAGCGAACGCTTAAAGTCCATTCAAAGTTTTATTAGATTGTGGGAGACTTCCTGATGGTCACAACACACACATAAACTCAATTACCTCTCACGTTATTATTCTAAAATTACATTTGCTCATGGAGGAAATACAAATGGCGTCCTATGAAATGATGGGACGTAATTAACCTCAGTTTGACCTTTTCTTATCCAGTGACAATCTTTGATTAATTCTCAAAGATGGCAGGTATAAATCCAGGAAGTAAAGAGAGAAAATGAGCCTGGAGATGAAAACAGGATATTTCCATTTGAACTGTTACTCATCCAGGCTGCGTATAATGCAGTTTCGCATTAATGGAGGGAAGTAATGTAATAAGGAAAGAGATGTCAGACCAAAAAAGGAACATTAAGTACTGAGACATTAATCAGACATCAATTGAATTAACAATTAGTCTCAGTATTACATATTGTGGACAGCATTCATTCATATAGCAAAGCTTCTAATAGTCTGCAGCAGCAGTTTGGAAGAATAAACATTTTTCATAGTTTTCTGCAACCAGTTTGCCAAATTACCTGATGTTTGAGGTGTTTCGTCACCGTGGGACCAGGTTCCGTCTTCTCTCTCACCTCAAAATGCTGTGAATGAATGTCCTGACTCTCCTCCTCCGTTCTAACAGATCCCAGAAGAAATGAATCGCTGCAGGAACTCCTACGTGGAGCAGGCCCTGCTGCCACAGCGCTTGGAGGAGCTCGCAGGCGAAGAGGCCGGGCACGGGGGCTACAAGGCCTTCCTGCAGGACAGCCTGGACACTCTCCTCAAAGAGGCCAAAGACAAGTTCAAAGGTTATGACAGCTTCTCCACGCCCGAGCATGCAGAGCTGGCCTATAGGAAGGTAAGCCCACAAATCTGCTCATCACTTTTGTTTTAGTTCAGTTCATGCCATCAGGCTGAAAGTGAAAGTGATGGGAATCAAGACAGAAACTATTGAGCGAGAAATCACCGGTCATTCTTTCTTTCGTTAAGGCGCACACACATCATCTCTGCTTCCTGTCTTCTTCCCTTCTCCTGCCTCTCTAAATATCGAGTGGAAAACCAGCAGTTAGGGTTTCCTGTATAGGAACACATCCGTGTGAAAGTGGCCTGGCCCTTCGCTTCTCATTCCCATCCCAGTGCTGGACTCTGTCCCAGAATGACATCAGCCTGACATAGACACACAAACATACACAACCTCACCATTATCCCAGGCCTACATTTCCTGTGTCTAGTGTGCGAGAGGCCTGCATGAGGTTATCTTTCCTCCAGTTTGAGAGTCACAAGGCGAAGGGAGTGTGTTCTTTCTCATCTGATGGGACAGTGAAGCAGCTGACTTGGCTGAGGGGCAATGGGAGGTTTTGAAACACAGGCTGTGTTGTGCATACAATTATGGCTTGATTACCACATCTTATTAGTATAATATGAGACGGATACAACAAAACTTTGAACTGGAAACACAAACACAAGACTGTTGAAGTTAATATTATTTACAACATTAACCCATATCCCCCACTTTACAAAATAAGGCAGCTATTGGTCTTCAGTATTTAACATCTTACAGAGTGACAGATTTGTTTTATCATTTATCTAGCCATAAACACTGTGAAACATAACAATTAAATAGAAAAAACTACAGCCATCATTTCAGGATCTTGGACTTTTGTTGTACGCCATTGCCAAATTTCTCCCTCCAGTCATTTCCTGTCATGTTTCTGCTATCAGAAAATAATGATGATTTATAAGGAACTGTAAGTAAAAGGGCCTTTCCATCTGCTTCTCCAGGTGCATGATGGCTTTCCACTGCGGTTGTGGAAAGTGACCGTGGAAATCCCTGCGAGTCCTGAGGAGGTTTTGACGCGGGTGCTACGAGAGCAGGGACACTGGGACGAGGACCTGCTCGAGAGCCGAGTAGTGGAGACCCTCGACGAGAGGACTGAGGTTTACCAGTACGTCAGGAACACCATGGCTCCACATCCAACCAGAGACCACCTGGTGCTCAGGTAGACCACTTTCCTTCTCCTCACCTCTGTCTTCCTAACTTCTTTTAATGTCTTCAGCTTGTCCTCTAATTTAAAGTTCTCAATCCAAACTCATTTTACTCCTTCTACCAGAACATGGATGACAGACCTGCCGAAGGGAGCGTGTGCACTTGTGTGCACGTCTGTGGACCACGAAGGAGCGCCGGCGGTTGGTGTCCGAGCCAACGTCCTCACTTCACGCTACTTCGTGGAGCCCTGCGGAGCCGCCAAATCCAGACTCACACACATTTCCAGAATCGACTGCAGGTGAGTTTGTTATTTAACCAAAGACTAGTCTAGTTGAGGATTATAAAGTGAACCGGTGAGCTAACACCACGTCTCTTTTCTCTGATTCAGGGGTCGCTTCCCAGAGTGGTACAATAAACTGTATGGACACTTGTGCGCTGCTGAGGTGGCGCGGATACGAGACTCATTCACCGTTCCTATGGACAAATGAAGAAATTGTGTGCAGTATGGACACTAGACACCAGACTCTTTCCACCAGAGCCTCTCATTTAAAGGACAAACCCTGAATCTAGGAGTGAAGGACTTTTATGTAAAAACAGATGTTATGTTTAAAATCTGGGGCTCTCGGTGTGCTGCCAAGAGGACTCCTCTCACACAAACATTCATCGGGGCCAGAGGACATGATGTTGCTGATGTATTGTTTCAACTTTATCCAAAGGGTGCTATGGCTTCTGAGAAGCAAGGGGATTCAATGTGAGTGTGCGCATGTGTGTGTGTTTTCAAAGCAAACAAACGGTTAATATATATTTGTTGAACTGGTTTCCGCTCGCAGGATAACATGTACATATGATATTCTGTTCACTCAGTGATGTTGGTTGTGTTACCTCTTTTTTTATATATATATATATTTTTTTTTGTTACAGCAAAGCACAGGTGGGGTTGTCGACATTATTATAGTCAGCTGATTGATGAATCCATGGGTGAAGAAAGATGCGAGTGTGCTGATAACATACAGACTGAGTGGAGACAATAGACAGGACGCTGAGAGATGACAGGTGGCCGATGGCACAGAGGGGTTTTTAGAGAAGACGAGGGCTGGTGGCTGGCTCCCCCAAAAAGAAGGGAATGGTCAAAAGAAAGAAGGGTGTTACATATGAATAAATGTCTCTTCATTCCCTCAAGAAGAATTAGATTCAGCTTCAGTTGTTTTGATTTTGAAGCTGCATAGGCAAAATATATGACCAATGGATTTAACGGACCAAATTAAGAATACTGAGCGTTTCCTCACTGTTACAAGCGTTAGATGTTGTTTTGTTTAGAGCACAGCACAATTCACACTTCCTGAAATTGTTGTAGGCCCGGTAGTCGCTTGTAAAAGTAAAACATATGTAGATTTTTACAACTGCTTACAGGAGAACAGAAAACTCACAGTGCACTGTTCTGACCCGCAACACAATCCTTTAGCTAGTTCCACAATGAAAGACGAGAAGAAAACAGAGAAAAAACAAATGGTCCTTTTATAAAGGTGGAGATTTTACAGGTTTTACTGTGAAGAAGAGAGCAGGTTGAATGTGTGGCTTTTAAAGGAAGGAAAATATATATATATATATATCTTTGCTTCTCTCTCCGTGCTCTTTTGTCAGTGTTGAAGATTTGGGTAACCGTAACGTTCGTAAACTCTCCCGCTTCGATCTGAGAGCGCGTTTTTGAGTCGTATGATTAATTCACTAAGCCATCGTTTGCATCGTAAACGTTCGTACCTTTAACTGTGTCTCTGCCAAATAATAACGCATGACAATGACAGTTAATTTAAAGCAGATGTATTTATACCTCAGATATATGTATGTTCTGTATCATACCATTTTATGTTATTTTATTGTAAGCTTTGTGTTACAGAAATGACAACAAAATGTTTTATCTTTTTTATTAATATTATTTCTGTACAGGTTAATCAAAGTGCACTATTAAATGTATTAAAATAAGACCTGTGTGTGTGTGTATGTGTTTGTGTGTGTGTTATATAACAGTGGGAAGGGGCACGCTGTTAGGAAAGGCAAACCAAGCAATTATGTGAGGCCCCGTGAAAATAAAATGAGAAAGCGTGGCCCCCAGATGTCTACCTTGTGGTATATTTTGCAATGACAACCATGAAGGCCCGACAGTGCTTCGATAATACTCCTCAACCTCCTCTAGGGGCCCCTTTTATACACTCTATGACAGACTTTGCTCGGTTGGACAGCACGTCTTTGTGTGGGGGCCCCAGAACCTAGGATCACCACTGAAAAATGTATATACACTGATCAGGCATAACATTATGACCACCTTGGTAATAGTGCGTAGGTCACCCTTGTGCCTCCAGAACAGTTGTGACTTCTGAGGGTGTCCTGTGGTGTCTGGCAACAGGATGTTGTTAGTGGTGGTCTTTGGGTCCTATGGGTTGAGGGGAGGGGCCTCTGAGGATCAGGCATGTTCCAGTGCATCCCATAGATACTTGATCGGTTTGGGACACCTTGTGCTGTTTTTCATGTTTTTTTTAGTTGTTCCTAAACTGTTTTTGTGTGTGTGTCTTTATCAGGCTGCATCCTGCTGGGGATGGCTGCTGCCATCAAGGAGTGTCATTGCTATGGGGTGGGGGTGTCTGGTCTGGTCTAGCTGGGTGCTACATGTCTAAGTAACATCCACATGAATGCCAGGTCCAAAGGTTTCCCAGCAGAACATTGAATTTTCACAAAATGTTATTTACTTCTCCTGTCAGTGGTTTTAATGCTGTGGCTGATCGGTGTGCAGTCGTCCGTAGACAGCTGTTTAGACCAAAAAGTTGTGCCATTGTTCCGGTTGTGCTCCTCAAATCCCCCCTAATCTCTGCAGCTGCTTGTTTACGCTGCAGTTTGTTCCAAGTAATTAGACCTTCTCAGGTCCAGGCTCACTCTGGGTTTTCACCTCTATCTTCTCTCTGGATCTTTCCTTCATTCCACACCAATAAATCCATGCTCGGAACAGAGAGGCTTTTTAGATAGTGATCTCATCCTTGTCTTGTTTCTTATGCAACAGTTTAATGTAGCAGAAGACAGTATGGTCTGTTGTGCCACAGCTGGACAAGACAGATCCAACCCAGTCCTCAATGAGGAGGGCAGTCACACGGCAAGAGAGAGCGGTTATGTTTTTTACTCAATTGACATTCATTTTATCCAGTTGAGTCTTTGCCACATGCACCTGGGGAAATGTCTTCCCCGTGTTCTGTACTTGTTTTGCCCGTGGTTTTCTCTTATCCAAACATTATGACAATCCACAAACTGTGTGTTTCCACTGCTCAAGGACGAGTACTTTCCACACAGTGTCACAACAGAAACAAGTGTTCACATGTACATTTTACCCTGGCATACCTCTCACTCACTTTCTGTTTCTGTTAAACAGTGAACTACATTTACGTCTCGTCTGGAGATTAACCAAAGACCCACACACGAAACTAGACACGTGCTCGAGTTCGAATTTGTACATTCAACTGTTTGTTTAATATAAGCCGCTACAGCCATGGTTCCCAGCCAGGGGACCGAGCCTCAAAAATAGAAGCGTCGCCAAAATCCAATTGCACATGTTGAATAAAATCATAATGGCACACTTACTGGACGATGGCAGCTATAGCTGACAAGCCCAGCTCATCCTGCAGTCAGAGAATCAATGTTATATGAATGAAACAGGTCTGATAAAAGCAAAGGTTAGATGTAAGGCAATATATCAAGAACAGCCCTTTCCTCTTTACATTTGGTTCCATACAAAGACCAGAAAGTGTAATTTGCGGCAAGAAGCTAGCTCAAGACAGTGTGCACTCAACACTAGACAAGTGAAGAACAGATTTGTGTGTGTGTTCTTGTGCAGCTATCTTTCTGACGACCATATCATCAGAGAGAGGACATTTTGGCCGGTCCTCACTTCTTTACGAGTCTGTTTGAGGACTTGGGTTTAGGGTAAAAGTTACACTTAAGTTATGGCTAGGATTAGGGTTAGGGTTAGGCACTTAGTTGAGATGGTTAGGGTAAGGGGCTAGAAAATGCATTACGTCAATGAATGTCCTCACAAAGATAGCCATACAAAACGTGTCTACGTGCTTGTCTGAAATGGGTGTCTCACTTTTCCTCAGACAGAATTAATGGACCCTTTCTCTTATTTTCTATTTCTCTTCCACAGCATGTGGTTGCCCACTGCACTCTTCAAATACCTGTGTGTTTTTGCACGTACACGTGTACTTTTTGTGAGAACCCAAAGCCCTCTGGGAGATAGTGCAGGGCCTGATAAAGCTGACCTAAGAGTCAGCACCAGGGCTGCATTCCTTCTGCACTGTATGAGAATCAAACACGGAAGGTTTCTCATATTGTTAAATGAATATGAACGTGTGCGTTCTTTACAGTGTCTGTCTTCTTCCTGCAGTTTGTTTGTTTCTTCGTGAAGTTTTATCATCTATCTGAAAGCCACCTTTATTAAGATAAAATATAGAAATGTTGCTATATTGACAGCTGACAGGGATGATCACATGAATACATTTACTTGTATATACTGTCTGCTGTACTGTACGTACAGAGCAGTTCACATCATACAAGCTAACCTGCTACTTACACGTCGTTTCATTGACCGCATCCCCTTCTGCAGCTTGTTTTTCTCCCATCTTCCAACATGATCAGCGAGTAGAGATCCCACAGACGTGCCAAATATCAGAGATGAATTGTGGGTCACATATCTCCATGTGGACAGGAATGCTCTGATGGATGAGTCGTAGTACTGTTGTGGCAACAGAAATGGTTTGTCATCGTGATAAGACGGCACTTTAAGAATGGGTGTAGTCACACACACAACGCTCCAACAGTGCCGCTGACCTCAACAAATCCCGATATTTCAGAAATTCCAGGGAGCTTTTGAGCAGGTCGGGCCGCGAACTCGCTTTGCACATACACACATAGACAGACCATGGGCTGCAAGGTCAACTGGAGTAATAACCAAAACTCGCTGAAATGGAGCCTCCGTCCTTTTACGGCAGTGAGTGTGTTCATATTTGTTTGCACACGTGTTATGGCGGTGGCATTGCTTGTGTTTTCATTATCAATGAAAACACAAGCAATATCAACACTTAAATAAAAATAAAATAAAATGCATGACCGCCAGTAGCAAATTTTGAGACAATGTGGTAGGATTATGTGTAATTTATATTTTTCCAAATTGTCTCTCTTTTTTGTTTGTTTGTTTGTTTGTTAATTATCTCAGTCTTTCCAACCTCCACCGGTTGTCTTGTTGAACTGTTTCTGTGTCCTTTCAAGTCAAGCCATCTATATAGATTTACACGTGGTTTGATTACACGGACCAACACTTCCCCCTGGTGGTTAAATATGATTAACTTCATTGATTTCTCCGCACTTCAACAATTACTTCAGTTTACAGTCAGATCAATTCATTTACAAAAAAATGAAATGAATATAGTCTGCGAAGACACCAAAATACATTACTAATGCCAAATAGTATCTACCGAAATACATTTTGCAAGTTACGCATAATCCTTTTCAATTATTCAGTTTCAATGAAACACCCTATCTCTTAAGCCTAAGTTTTGAGATACATTTTAGTTAAATAAATTAAAAAATAAAGGCGGTATAAGGTGGAATAACACAACAATGAATTATTAAAAAAAAGAGAGTGATGGTTTAAAGTTTAAAACCTCCTATCAGCTTTTGAATAAAAGTTGTAATTTTTCTCTCATGGTCTGTAGGAAAACACACACAAATGAACCATGAACCACTATGGGTGGTCAATACCACAGGCATAAATGTATTTTATGAAAATTTTTGAATTTTTGACTAGCCCTTTTTTTTCCTTTTTGCATGTGTGCACACTTTGGCCACTAGATGACAGTGTTCATCCACAGTATATAAAATGTTTTGGTCCCGTTCAACCTCACATACAAAAAGTTTCTGCAAATCATTATGGCAATACATACATTACTATGTAAATGAATGGGTACCGACATTGGTAGAAACACATTTTTCTCAGACTGCAAGTGTACGTGTGGTTCATAGAGTTTCTAGAAATAAAACAAGGGTTTTTAGCTTATCAGGATCAGATAATGTGGAACTCAGTTTGGGGTCATTAGACTTCTACACCCTCTGACCTTTTTGGTCACATTTCTAGTATATGACTGGCTCAGTCGATCCCTAACTGCTAATGCAATTGTAACTGAGTTTAAGTAAACTAGTCTTCACAAAAGAAGTCTGCAGCAGCCAAAGCCAGAGACATCAGACATCTGTGCAGGCAAAAATGTGCATCATGCATGTCAGCTAAACACAGAAAATGATTTTGACGCTGTGCAGCATGATTTTGTTGTTTTTGCCGTTTTGCAGAGGGATTTGATTTTCTTTTGGCTAAAAATTTAACTAACTGGAATGACATAATAGCTTTGGTTTTTGTTTTGTTGCAGTTAGGTAACTCTTACAAAATTCATTGACACGCAACACATCATGTGCGCAGACTGCTGGTGGATCATTTAGATACCAATGTGCTTGTTATTTATTTATTTATTATATCACTTACTGTAATCATGGGTTAGAAGATGACAATCAGGGAAACATGTTGTGAAAGCAGAATGACAGAGAAAGTCTTTGGTATCGCACAACACTGAAAAGGTGGGCTCTAGTTCTGCTATGAAGAAAGGCCCAATATGTCATTTTTTACCTTTAAACTGCAAGTATATACATATTCACACATACTATAGTGAAGCATCTGACATATAAGTGAAAGTATTTAAAAGTGTTTCTGAAAAGATCATAATTAAAAACCTGAACATGAAGGTAACATGTATTTTCAGGGCATCTGTGCTCTGAATAATCTGCTACAAAGCATGTTTAGGAACAAACAAAAGAATTTCACATTTAAATAATGCACCAGGTTGTTTTCTGTTTGTCTGGGATGTAATATTTTGCAAATGTGCAGGGTAAATTCTGCAAAACATTCAATCTGATATGAATCACAAATGAAACAAATAGAAAAAAATACCTTGACTATAAAATTAATAAGTTAAGCCAACAGTATAGCATTTTGGCTTTTTTGTGTGACATTCAATATCTATCAATGGGTTCAAAATGCAGCAGATGAAACTGGCAATAGAAACATATTACATAAAGCTGAGATTTAGAGAGATGTTATAAAGTCATATTACACAAGCAGTTATGAATGGATTTCTTTGGGCAGGCTTGTGGACAGGTTTCTAAAACTGAGACCTGCAGTGAGCATCTCTTGTGTTAAGCCCCGAATGATCATTTTCTACCTTTAAACTGAAAATATACATATTCATACATGCTATTGTGTGTTTTAATGCCTATATCCCATTTCCACAAAAGCAGGTTTAAAAATAATAATAATCTTTATTTTTAACATTTTCCACAACGATAAAACAGAAAGGGAAAAGGAAACACACATTAAAAAAAGGAACTGCATCCGGGATAAAAATATTCCTTCCACTTCCTCCAGATTTCATCAAATTTAGTTTCCTGCAACTTCATGGAGAGAGTGATTCTTTCCATTTTGGATTTCCAGAGGTCCAGGCCCCACTTGCAGCCCATAACCATCAACAGGGAGTGTGTAGAGGTGGTTCAGACCTATAAATATCAGGGTCTACAGCTGGGTCACAAACTGGACTGGCTGGCTAACACACAGTATACAAAAAGGTCAGAGCTGCCTCTATTTCCTCTAGAGGCTAGGGTTGTTTAATATCTGCCAGAAGCTGCTGGACATGTTCTACCAGACTATCGTTGCCAGTGGCCTCTTCTATGCTGTGGTGTGCCGGGGAAGCGTCCCTACGAAGAAGGAAACCTCACGGCTGGACAGACTGATACAGAAGGTGGGCTCTGTGGTAGGGGCAGAGCTGGAGTCCCTGACATCGGTGGCAGAGGCAAGGACCTTGAACAAACTCTGGTCCATCATGCGCAATGTCCACCACCCTCTACATGACACCATAGTCAGGAAGCTCATTCAGTGACAGGCTGCTGTCTCTGTCCTGCACCACGGACAGGTTGAGGAGGTCGTTTGTCCCTAACTCTCTCTCTCTCTCTGGTTATATAGTTATATATATAGTTATAATATTATATAACTTATTATTCATTCATCTTCTGTAACCGCTTGTTAACTTATTATATAACTTATATCTTTCATATCTGTTTCTATGTGATGAAGCAACTGGACACTGAATTGCCCTCGGGATAAATAAACTATCTGTCTAGTCTATGTATTTATCTATCTGTTCCATGGGTTATTTTGTACCAATCATCCAGAGACGGCAGGTCTGATTCAAGCCACTTCTTAGTGATGGCTTTTGCTTTTATATCAATAAACGGATAACATATTTTACAAATATAATATAGGGGGTAATTTTTAATCTGATATTAATCACACACACAAAAAAAGAAAAAAAAAGTCAGTGAGTAAATCCATGGCAGTGTTGCATTTTTGCTTTTTATGCAACGTCGTATTTTGTGAACGGGTTAAAGCCGCAGCAGAAGAACAAGGTGTTACAAAATCATATTACACAAGCAGGTATGACTGAACTTCCATCGGATGTTTCCAGAAAGGGTTTCAAAACTCCTGCTTGTTTCTATCTATCTATCTATCTATCTATCTATCTATCTATTTGAAAAAGGTAATAGAAAAATAAAAAAGTGTAATAACAATAATACTCAAGTATACAGACAGGTCATGGGACAAAGGTCAACGACAAGTAGTGTTGTGTATATATATATATATATATATATATTTTATTTTGTGATACAGGTTTTTCTTTTATTTTGCTGGGTGGGTGGGTTTAAGGACTGCACAAGTTCAAATGAGAGCGCTGAAATGCATCGGTCCGCTGTCAGCTCCTCTACGTCTCTTCCGTTGTTATGAAACTTTCCAGCGCAGGTTTTGTAACCGACTCGTTCTGACCAATCACGGCCCGAGTCTGCCGATCACGTGACGCTGCTTTTTTTTTATGTAACAATCTGTGAGAAAGTGCGTTCACTACACTGTCTACCGCCGCGGCAGCTATAGAAATGTTGAAACTCGTCAACGGGAGAAAATATTCGTAACATTTTCTCCTTTTTGTCGCGTTTAACATGTCGCTTCCACCGCAAGCGGCGGACTCACCGCAGGAGAGGAGCTCCTTCTTCCTCGGTGCAGACTGTGACAACGTCTCCGAGGAGGAAGAGGAGGACCACCATCAACTTATACTACAGAAAGCTAACGCGCTAGCAGCTGAAAACTGCCTCAAAGAAGCCATTGACTTGTTCTCAGCGGCTGTGCGCTATGGTCCGGTGCGACCTGAACAACTAAGCACTTTCGTGGACTGTATCCTCCGCAACTTAAAAAGGAAATCGACCGGGCCGGGCGGATTTACGGGCCAGAGTCAGGGCAGCTCCGGGGATGACGTGTTTGACTGTCCCAACTGTCATAGCTTTTTGGGGGAACCTGTCACCATAGCCTGTGGACATTCGTACTGTAAAAGATGTTTGAATCGACGGCTGCTGTCCAAATGTAGGCTGTGCAGCGAGCCCGTCCTGGGCGAGGAGAAAGCTAACGTGATTCTGTGCGGACTTTTAGAGAAATGGTTCTCGGCCGAGCTGAAAAACTCCAAAACATTAGGTGAAGTGGACGCGCTGTGTAGGAGAAAGCGCTACCAAGAAGCAGTGTCGCTAGCAACCGAAGTTATACAGTCAGGTGAGTGTTGTTAACGTTAACGTCCGTGTTGTCAGTCGGGAGAGGCGTGTCTACTGCGCACTCTCCGTACGCGTGTCAGGAATATAATGCCTTATTGAACCGTTACTTGATCGATTCGTGTGAACGTGATACTATAACGGTCGTTGTTGCCATTGGATCCAGAGGAGATATGAAGGAGTGAGCTCCACTGACCGACATTGTAGACACTACCATTACTGTCGTGTGTTGTGCCCTATATGTTTCCGTAGGCTGCGTTGTAATCTGGTGGGCCATGCTTACGAAATTTCACAGTCTGCGCATGCGCGCTTTGTGCAAGTTGCATAAGGCAGGTCGTGACACACTGGGGCAAGTTTTATAACTTATCAAGGGGAGGGCTTTTATATTTTGTTATTATGATTATAAAGAAGAACGGTTTAATTAAACGCTGTACAAGGGGTTAAATATTCAACTTGTGGGCCGGTTTAGGAGTCGAGGGAGACTGTTGGTCCAGATAAACACTGGCTAACTCATTTAAAGTTATGTAATGAGAAAAACTAAACTAGGTTACTTATGTGAGCATGATTTGTAAGTGGGAGGATTGTGGCTGGAAGGTTTTTGCAAATACAAGTTTGGACAGGAAAACCCAGCGTAAGTGAAAGTAAAATGAGAAAGCCACCTTTGACCACGAAACAACTGTTCCTCGTGTAAAACATATAACCCACAGTGGAGTTGGAAACATGCTGCACATCCACACAACAGCTGCTAATTAAAAAGGATAAATATCATGGTTAAAGTCTTTTCAGTAAACATATAACCCAAAATGTTGCAGTGCATCCATAACCACTAAAATCACTTCTTACTCCTCATCAGAGCCCCACATTTATTATTCCTGTTTACTTGCTTCTCATGCTGTTGGAGTTGAGATTCAAGTGCAACTCTCATGCCCCAAAATTGGAGAACTGCCAGGACCTTCAGGTGACATAATGACCCACGTAATATGCTGAAGCCGCGTTGACCTTGCCCGTTACTCAACCACCACCACCAGCAGAAATATTTAGTGAAAGACTTGACCTAAATCATTCTGTTACTTGGAAGGATTGGTCAATCAGCTGGCACAATGTGAATTCATTTTATTTTATTATCAATAAATGGCAGTTTTTGAAGGACTTTAAGGCAGTGGTTGCTGCT
>JASGAT010397434.1:0-14248 GCA_030220025.1 Chelon auratus | reverse complement strand
GTGCAATAGTTTGTCATGTCTTCTATGAGATATCCTTAACATGCACAGCTTGACAAACGGATGACGATGACCTACACTGAGTTCTCCATTCTCTGGAAGAAGATGAATGAATTCAAGGTAATCCAGATAATGATAGCTCTAACGTTCTGAGATGTATTACACATACTTAGTGATGAGCAGTTAATGATTTAAAAAATCTCTCTCAGGATCTCTTCCACCGCTCTGATCTGAATGGCAACGGATCTCTGACTAAATACGAGCTCCAGAAGGCAATTCAGGCTGAAGGTACGACTGTTTATCTTTGCTTTTGGACGTCACTAGAACTTAGTAAGATGTTTAAACAATCACCACAGTTACAGCCTTTATATCTGGAGTTATATCTATATTCTAACTGGAGTATTCATCACTTTCTCTTTGTGTTCATGCCAGGAATTGATACGAATGACTCCATGGTTTCCCTGATGATGTTTCGGTATTCGGGATTCTCATCCACCTCCTTGGAGCAGTTCATCACTCTCATGTTGCGCCTTCAGGTGAGTGACCTGCCAACTTTAACATCGCTTACAAAAACACATAAAACTTGGTGTTAATTTGAACAGAATGTAGACGGCTGTGGGGCTGAACAAGTAAATCCATTTTGTTCATCCATTTCAAAATGTCTCATTGTGCATTAAATAAATCTGAGTGATTTGCTTTGCAGACACTTTCAATGGCAAATCAAGCAATGGAACAATCACTCTGACCTGGGACGAGGTGTGTATTATTTAGTGTATTATCACATGATGCCTTTTATTGATGTATTCTTTATTTCTTAAGTCAAATACTGAAATATTCAAATATAGTCAAATATTGAGGCTGCTGCATCAGCACTGGACATTAATAAATGTGGTATTGGGTCATCCCTTTCTGCTATATGTTATACTATTATACATTTCTATATTGTGTATGGAAAGCACTTAACATAAAGACAACTGAAGACAGTAGTGCCAAACTGCCTGTTCTTTTTTCAGTGGTCCACCTACTCCACGTACAGCTAGACCAAAGCTGTCACAGACGTCAGAAGACACATGAAAAAAGATTCCTGCAACCGAGCATTGCTTTTATTGGAACTCATGTCTTCCTGTACGAAAACACTGTAACACAGTAACACAATGAAAAAGAAAAAAAATGTGTTACTCTGAATTGTCTTCTGTGATGGTCATTCTTTTAATATGGAATTTAATATCTAACTGAAAATGTCTGAAGAACAGGAAATATCTGAAAAAAGAAACTGAGAACAAGTGATTATTTTATTAATTCATCACCGACTACATCTGATAAAAAAGTGAATAAACACCACACGTCATTCCACGCTAGTCCATCCCCCAAACTGAACAATAAGATTTAGTTTTCCTATTTACATTCTAGTATGTGATGAAGTTCATGATCAATGTTTTACTCATATTTACAGATCAGCATTGTTATTTCATTTAAATCAAAAGTCCACCCGTCCCTGTCTCCCGGACCATGAGAGCGCCGTTTCAAAAAGTGGTTTCAGGAACCACTGTTAGCAAACTTTAACACTTTCATTTTTGTCCCATGGAAAGACTGTAACCAGCATTGAAGAGATCCTGCTAACAAGAATTTTTAGCTTATTCCTATGTGCTATTGACCTCAGTCTAACTTGGACCGTTGCAGGAAACACCCACCAGTGTTGCCAAATGTGTATAAATTCACAGCTGAAAATAGTCCGCAGCAAATCACCATTCCCACCGGTTTGAGGAACATTTGTTAAAACCGACAGAGCTCAGCTGTTGTTGGGCAGTAATTGAAACTATAAATATTTAAATCCTCAGTAAGGACCAGTGGGTTTGGGGAACAAAACGATTGACAGAAGAAGAAACTTGTTGGCTTTTGTCTTTCCATGGGATTTATTCAAGATAAAGAAAATAACAAAAACATTTGTTAATATTATCCATTCAACTGAGAAAAAGGTTGAGTGCAATTCAGGTATGTTTTCATTGTGTGTTGGACAACTCTTAGTCCTCCTCTTTCTCGATGTAGCTCTTACATGCAGAGCGTGCCATCTGTCTGGCCATGTACCTCTCTCTTGCCGAACTAACAGCCTGATCCGTGCTGCGCTTGGCAAACTTGTTCACCTTCTCCTCCGTTCCCTCTTCCTCCTCACCTTCCCTTTTCTGTTCATCTTCTTTTTCCTTTCTTTCTTCCGTGACTGCTTCCTTCTTTTCTGGATCCTTTTCCTCTGTCTTCACTGCCTTCTCCTTCTGGGGTTCTTTCCTTTGTTCCTTCTCTTCCTCTCCATATTTATCCTTCCGCCTCTCTTCATTTGGATTCCTCTTCTCTCTTTCCCCATTCTTGTCCCGCTCTCTTTCTCTGGGGCTCCTCTCCCTCTTACCGTGCCTATCTTCCCTCTCTGTATCCCCCCTGCCTCTGCCTCTGTCATCCTCTCTGCCTCGATCTCTGTCTCTGTCCTTCCTTCTATCCCTGTCACTTCTTCTTTCTCCATGTCTCTCATCCCTTTCCCTTCCCCTGTTCCTGTCCCTATCTCTGTCTCTGTCTCTATCTCTATCTCTGTCTCTATCTCTGTCCCTCCCTCTGTCTCTGTCTTGGTCTCTGTGGCTCTTCTTATGCTTGTCTCTCTCCCTCTCTTTTTCCTTTTCCTTTTCTTCTCCGCTCCCTGATGATGGCGACCTCTGCCTGTACTGGCGTTTCGAGTGTGCAGAACCCCCACCAGGCTTGCTAAACCCAGACTTCTGCCCCTCCTCACTGTCACTGCACGAACTTGGGATATTGTCATGCGACGTCGGGGAGGGAACAGGTGAAGTCCTCTCTGAGTCTTTCGAAACCTTCGGGGTTTCACTTCTGTGGAATAAATAATATTAAATTAAAAAGGTTACATTAAGAGGTATAGTTTTGAAAAACATGAATGAATGACAAGCTATGACTGACTTTGCAGAGCGATCTGGTATTGCCTCCTCTCCTACGGTCTGATTCAGCAGGTGCCGGTAGAAGCCACTCAGGTCTTTCTGTTTTTTCACATCCAAAGCAGCTAAGGAACAGAAATGTATTAAATTCAAACTACTAATATATGTATATTGTCTGACAAAAAGGACATAATTTTTCAAATGATAAAATATATTAGGTTAATTAAAGGAATCAAGTTAAATTTATTTTCAGAACTTTTTCTTTCAGAATATATCTGAAAGATCACAGGCTAGTCACTTTTATCTCACGTGGAACAAAATTATCCCTCTAACCTTCCATCTCGGCAATTCTTTTCTCTTTCTCTTGCTCCTCCTTCTGCTCCAGAAGTTTTTGCTTATAAGCTGAGGTAACGTAAGCGTCTTTGTCAGCAAACTTCTCTCCCTCTGCCTCTCTTTCCTTCTGAATTTTCCTCTCTTCTCTTCGTTCCTGTTCTTTCTTTCGGTCCTCGACCGCTTTCATCAGCTGGTGGATATATTTTGGCTGAAATGAAAATAAGCAGACACAGAAATTAACTTATTGTCCATGAGGATTTTATAGCTCGTATTTTACTGTTTGTTACACCAAGCAAATGTTGCACAACATAAACAATAAATTTATAGTGAGTTCCAAATCTAGCCATACAAGTTTTAAATATAAATGAGATTACCCTTTTGTCTGCACCTCCCAGAACTTTTTTGTTGCTCTCAATTCTCTGTTTTTGAATGTCATCGTACACAGCATCGTAGTCATATACAGTGCTGTCCTGTTCGAGAGCCTTCTGCATCTCAAGGCGTGTCTTTAGACAGAAAAAGAGCAAGAGAAAGATTGACAAAGACCAGAGAAATACAAATCAGAGCATTGATTACACACTAACATTAACTGAACCCCAAACACGTGACACCATTCTCTCACCTGCTTCATCATCTTCTTCTTGATAGCTTCTCTCTTCAGACTCTCCCCAACTGAGGTCTAAGAAACAAAACATACCAAAACTTCATTCAGTATATTTGAACAGAATACTCTGTTTAATTTTCATAATAGTGAAAATTCTTAAATGTATTAATTGCTGACCGGCAAGGGACAGTGTGTTTACCTCCTTATAAAAAGTCTACAGTTTACCCACCTCCTCATCTGAGTCATCCCCAAACACTGAGGGTTTCTGCAGAACACCTGTCTTTGACAATCCCTTCTTCTGCGGCAAGATCAGCCCGTATCTGAGGGTAATCGGGAAACAAGTTATTTTTTACTCTGTCCTAAATTTCAGATATCAATACATGCAAAAAAAACCTCACAATTCACCAGGAAAAGAGGTAGTATCTCTAGTGGAACAAATACAAAGACTTTGGATCTCAAACCAAAACTAAATCAGCCATTTGAATGGACAGCATAATGTAAAAGGAAGGTCTCATACTGAGTGTTTGGAGGATCAGAGATACAGTACGTCTCCAGCTTTTAAAACCAAACTGTCTCTTAAATACTGATATGTTTTACACCAAACCAGTATATAGTCCGAATACTTTAACAGCAAACTGCAAAGAAGTTTCTTCTTTTCCATTTTCCAGGTGCAAGAGTTGCCACATTTACTGATGTTTTTAACGTATGTTAACTTGGTCATTAGCTTGGTGGCTTTCTGGACATAAAACCTACTGGGAAAACTAGCATATAACTGCACTGCGAGCTATAACTGTTTTTAACTTCTACCGACAACACGCATGGTAAAATTAAGACGTCTGATAAATAAGCTGTGAAAACGCGTGCACATATTATATAGATAATAAGCTGATTTAAGTTATATGGGAGGTTAGCATAACGTTAGCATATCGCTAACGAGCTAACTGCAGAAGCTGCAATGGAAACCTCTGTTTGTACAAATGTTTCCCAACCACAGCTGCTATAGTGAATCACAGTCTTTATCACGACTATAAGTGTACCGCCGGTCAACTGAAAGAAATTACTAACAGTTAATCACACACTGTTATAACTACGTTAGCATGTTTGTGACTTACTGTTTTGTAGGGGCCGCCATCTTGCTCTGCGGACTGTGAGCGAGCACGGCAGATTCGACACAATACATTTCATAAATATCATATAAACAAATAATGCTTTGACACATTTCCGCAGTAGTGGGAATATAGTTATATTTTAGGCAGTTAACCTTTCTTCTGTTACAACTAAATATGGCCTGTTCGACTGTTGCGAATATGCAGACACAAACACGCAATTAAGAGACTGACCATGATGAGCAAAATGCGATTTATCACGAACATGTGCATTTTAGAGCGTACATATTGATATATGGGCATATTATCTTAGAGCACTATGACAAATGTGAAAACACTGCTATTATAGATGTATTGCATCTATTATAGCTACCACTAGATGACGATATAACTCCAAAGTGTAAGTCATCGACCAGTCTCTCGTAAATGACATATTTATCCAGTCCAGTCCAATCCAGTGGAATCCAATCCAAAGTTAACACAAAATAAAATAAGTGATCATAACTTAAACAAACTGTTGTTGAATAATTTTTCATTTAAAATTTAAACTTAACAATAATGGAGTGTATATACCTCCTCTCAGATGCAATGTGTAAAGAGATTTTCAAATATACCTATTACTTGACCATTTGAAGAAAGTTCACCCCTTAATTATGAATAAGAATTAATAATTTCTTGTATTTTATATTCATATATATATATATATACGCGTCCCTATCACCCTCTTGGGGTGGTATCTGTGTCATCCTCAAGCTCGGGTCCTCTACCAGAGGCCTGGGAGTTTGAGGGTTCTGCGCAGTATCTTAGCCGTTCCTAGGGCTGCGCTCTTGGGACTGAGGCTGATGTTGTTCCTGGGATCTGCTGGAGCCATTCCCCCAGTTTGGGGGTCACTGCCCCGAGTGCTCCTACTACCACGGGGACCACGCTTGCCTTGACCTTCCACATCTGTTCCTGTTACCACAGTGTTAAAGCAAAATAACACAGCTGTTTGAAATTTTTGCAGCTTTAGTAGGCTAGGTGGGATTTTATGTTCAATTTATGGTCTTGGCCTGAGAAAATCTGATCAACTCTTCGGTCAATCATTTTTATTTAAAAAAAAAACAAACAAAAACACTTTGCATTGGCTTCCTCCTTGAGACTCTTGAGGATGATAGCAAAGCTGTCATCCCTGATGGAAAATCAGACACACCCCCTTAATAGCACCATAATAGCACTGGGCAGCGCTTCAGCAGCTGACTGCTTCACCCGTTCTGTGTGAAGGAGAGTTACAGCAGGTCCTTCTTTCCCGCTGCAGGGAGGCTGTACAACCAAGCCTGCTCTCAGTAGACCACACACTGACTGGACTATCTCAACACAAACTGGACCATCTTTGAAATCTATGCAAAAACTTATTCATGGTTACATGTCTTTAATTCTCTCATTCGCAATATCCATGTCTATAGTATTTAATTTTCTAGTTTTTGTATTTATTCAATGTTTACTTTTTTATCTCTTGTATGCACTATCCTTTAAACCGCTGCTGCAACACTGCAAATTTCCCCACCATGGGATAAATACAGGATTATCTTATCTTATCTTGTTTTATGATATCCAGCATATCCAACACATATTTTCCACTTACCAAAGACACAGAGGATGTAACTGATTTATTATCAAGAATAAGAGGAGGTAGACATTGGCTCATAATTTTTGGGGAGCACCATCGACAAGAAACACTTCTTTAAAAGATGAATTGCCATGAGAGATGAATGTGAATCTGCTATTCTTCTGCCTGAAGAGGAAACAAATACTGGCAAGTGTGTGGCTACTCTTAGAGACTCCACTCGTTTGATTTGCTCAAGTTATTTGTTTCAACATCAGCTGCTCTCTTGTAAACCTGGGTGGTAATTCACTGTGTAAAGGCAGATCAAAGAGCACACGGCTCACCTGTGATTAAAGCTGTAGCTTTAAAACCCCACTGCCTCCTCTGAGTGACTCTAAATCCAAACTCCATTATCTCTGTCGTAATCTGCATCTCATCTCCTCTCTGGCCTCACTGCTAATCCCTGTGGTACAAACAGAACGAGCAAAGCTGTATTTTATTTTAGGTGGACGCCAAGCCTCTGAATCACCACTCACATCTATGACTATCTGATTATCAGGCTAGTGAGTGTAGGAGGAAAGAATAGAGAGAAATCAAGTTGTACACCAGGTGTAATTCATTTGTGCATACCTGCATACTTTGGCATCTTTGTTGCATTATGTCCTGATGACACACGCTTGAATGTGTGATTCGTTGCAGGCTACTGTTGCTGTTATCCTTGATCTGTGTCCTTAGGCAGTGAAGATAACAGTGTAGTCGTACAGGTTCAGACAGGTAGGCTACACCTCAGGATTCATTAAATATCACCTTGCATTTTCTCTGTTTTTTGTTAATAGCTTCAGATAGGGAGATAGGCCTGAATAGAAGAGGCCCCATAAAGTTGAGATTTTGGAGCCATTATCGGGGCCCTGATGGAGGATTTTAGGATTTTAGGCATCAATAAGGCTCATGTGAATATAGTAATTGAAGATGTAGGCCTGAAGCCAGCCATGTAAGGTTATGTTTAAAAAGCAACAAAATCGTTAAAAATAACTCTAAAACTCGCAGGTAGCAAGTGAAGGGCGGCAGAGTTTGGTGTGATGTGATCGCTTCTTTTAGTAGAAGCCTGGCAGAAGCATGATTACAATCTAACATTTCACATGCTTAGCCTATGCCAAAATAAAAGTGCATTGCAATAGTCTAGTCCGGAAGTGATAAAAGCATGGTTGACCTATTCTAAATCTGCAGAGGAGAGAAATATCCTGATTTTAGCTGTGTCTCGGTTGGGCAAAGTCAGACTGTACAACTAGTCTTCATGCCCCTTTGTGAACAATATTTGGATCTTCGCTGAAAATGTACCTAAAGTGAAGGGAAAATTGTGAATGCTGCTACTGTCTTGGATTCTTTTAGCTACAGGAAGTCATTATTTCTTTAATGAAAAGCCCGAGTTGGAAACTGTGAATGTTTAAACATCGTGTGTAGCACCAGGCATGCAGGGTGTTAAGGATCCAGTGATTTTGAGACTACTTCAGTAGCAGGCGGCTTTATTGTTTGACTGGTACTGATAACTGCTTTGTTTACCTCCAGCACACAAACGGTTAATCGGGATTGACAAGCTAAGGGTAGTTGCGCATGCGCAGGCGGCGCTGACAGAGGAAACAGCCGGGGAGTAGTCAAACAGTCTACGAGCAGAGAGAAAGAGAGAGGAAAAAGCGAGAGGAGACTGATAAGTCTGCTTCAGCTGGGGTTTCATCCCCACAACACAATTATGCTCGTCTCGCCGCCGTCGCTTCGTCTCAGGTGTCCGCTTCCCGGTCGCTGAATGGCGCTGGTTACCGTGCAGCGTTCACCGACCCCCAGCACCAGCTCCAGCCCCTGCGTTTCGGTAAGAGCCGCTTTTGTTGAACCCCCCTCCACTACCGCTTCCACCGCCGCCAAACCCAGTTCTCATCGCTGTCGAAGGCGACTTGCGGCTTCGTTTCCGCTGTCTTTTTGTCGGTTACTGACTGTCATCAAGTGCCTTGCCTTTGTGCTCGTGCGCATGCGCGAACTGTAGCTTCTCATCCTTTTCAGTTACAGTGTTTTTACTCGCTGCTAATTTAACCTGCTGTAAATTGTTTTGTTGCACGTGTCCAAGAAGTTAACCAGCCAAATTAGATTTTGATGAAATAATAGCTCCCCATTTTGTTTAATGAACTCCACTGTTGACACTGTATGTGCATTTCCGCCTGTGCAAAGGTTCAGCTGGCAGTTAGCTTACTTTACAATGTCCACTTTCATGAACGTGTAAAACGGCTTTCTCGTTCGTTTTTATGGGGCACGGTAATGCAAGTTTAGCTATCTTATGATTTGTAGTTACAGAGCTGCGCTTTTGCAGCCCAACAAGAAATATTTCATGCACTTCCGTTCGTAATAAGCGCCTTGTGACACGTACATATACGGGTATTTATTACTCATACTCTGTTGTGTGCTGGCTTGGTATGTAAACGAGCCAGTGGACATGTGCCTCTGTCTCTGTCTCTGTCTGCCATCTCCCCCAGACTGTCTGCTAGTCTGCGTTATTTTCTACCAGTCTGTCTCTTGCTTCCTGTGAGGTGTAGTGAAGGCAGGAGTGTGCCCATGCAAAGCAGACGAGCAGGTGTTTTACCCTCTCTGCTCGTCTGGTTTCTGCAGTCTCAGGGAACCCTACCAGACAATCAGAAACAGAGAGAGGAAGTCACATAAAAGCACGCACTGTATCTCTATTACAAGTGCTATTCTCAGGCTGTTTTCACACAACTGCATGCGCTTCCTGTGTCAATGCTGCTGTGTTTTCTGTTGACAGTGTTTTTTTCTTCATTAGAGCACAGCAGTCACTGGTATGTCATTAATACTGATATGCTATTCATCCAAGCGTTACTGTTTATAATTCCTTAAATCCTGCATGGTTACATTCATTTTCACTATAATATGAATTCATAAAATTCTATGTGTTTTTTTTTTAAATTTAATTTTAAATTATGCAACCGACAGTGTATCTGCAACTGAGCGAATGAAATGCCTGGCAAATCAAGGTAATACGTCATATTAAGACAGGTAAAAATGTAGTATTATCTTAAGGCAGTCTTGTTAAAAGATACACAACTTTTTTGTCATTTCTAAAACATTTTAAGAATGACCATCATGGTATAAACTCACTTGCCATTTCATTAGGCTAAAACAAATGCATTCTAATATAATAATAACAGCTCTGCATTAAATCCCCCTTATAACTGTTAAAATGTTAAGTTTATGCATAAACAGAAGGTGTTTTTTTTAACAATATGATCATTTCGGATGATATCGTTTGTGGTGCTGTTAAACTGCATTGAATTAAACACAAAAGTCTTTCTGTTTATGACGTAAGTACTCACTTAGTGCTACAAACCACAGCCTCCAAAATGAAAACGCAGTTGAATCAACAGCTCTCTCAGCCACTTTAAACAAATGCTGAATACCATAACCTTCACGAAGCTCTGATTTAGTGCAGGACTGTTATATTAATAGGCGTTTGTTTTCTCTAGTGCACCCAATGAACCGACAAGTGAGTATACATCCAAGTAAATATCCAGTATTACTGTGTGTTACTCCTACATGGGTACTGTGAATTTACACTAAAATAGAGTCGATATGAATGAAATGCCATGTTAAATTTTGAATGTCAACACACTGCATTGTGTGTTTTAAAACTTAAAATACTTAAGTTTGAATGAAATACTTGACAAATTAAGTTAATTTCATCATATTATTCCAGATAAAAAATGTAATATTGTCCTAAGGCATTCATTTTTAAAGATTAGTGTCATGCCTAAAACATCCTCCTGAATGATTATCATAAGTGGATATGAATGCAAACCTTTTAATGGCTGACAATTTTGTATCACTTCACTGTATGCTTTGGCATACCTCCCAACCCAACAGTAAACTAAAATTACAGCTGGTTTCCTACTAAGGTAAGATGGTTTTAACTTTCCCTAGTTGGACCCAGTAGAAGATTAAATTAATTAGGTATGAAAGGGGTTTTCTACTTCCCATCTGTGTCCTAAACTATGGCCAAGTTACATTTTTACTAAGAATGTCAGTCACCGACAGTCTCAAGGTATTGTGCCCTTAAAAATGACCCCATCTTTCACACCTTTTGTATCGTCAGAGGAAAACAGGTTCTGTGAGCAGCCGCGGTGATGATAACTGCCGTGCTATGTGCGCACACACATTTCAGGTCGTTTGTCCCAACTGTCATCCAGGATGACGCAGGCCATGCATACGCAAAAAATAATTTGTAGATCGTACCATTGAGCAATCAGTTGGAAGGTGTAAAGCAACATCCTTTGAATCGTAACCTGTGTTAAGAGATGTGATTGTGAGTCAGACTGTCTTTCAACATAGCAGGAGTATGAGCTGTGTAAGTCAAGGAAGAAGATAGGTGTAATTAAGCAAGGTGAGACAGGCAGGGGCAGTGAAGGACGTGAAGTCTTTTCTTGTGGAAATATGCTTTTAAGCTGGAACACGTACAGCCTGCGATAACAAATTGCGCAGACACACGTCTGGTTTCCTGTGTGGTGTTGTTGTCATGTGACGTGAAGTCTTGTGTCAAGTCTGTCATGAGATGCCTGCTGTGTCGAATGTGTCTGCTGAGGATGTTTTAAAGGGAAAATACACATGCTGTACTTCATGCTCAGCTTTCGGCCTCAGGTAGAATACTATTTTCACCTTGGCTGATACTGCAGATGTTCTCAGCCGTAACGCGTAAGCTCAGGCTGATTTCTAGTCATACATATCCCTGCCCAGACTGCAGGTTCTGGCTTCACATTTCCATAAGATTTGGAAAAATTCTCAGATTTTCATATATGCAAAAGCTCCGAGTGTTTTTCCCATGTAAACGAAGGTTGAGCGGAATCACAACATGCAACACAATGACACAACAACTGAAGCTTTTGTCTTGTGTGGTAAACTAAAATAAGTACAAATTAATTGATTAATGCAGTTTTCAGAGTGATATCTATGTGCGCAACACTTTATTCTTTAGCAACGCAGCAAAAGCATTTAAATATTCTTATTTATTATGCAGTTTGATCTGTAGCTATAAAGAATTTGAATGGACTAGGCCCTTTTCCGTGGTCCAGCTTATTCCAGCATCACATAGTTTACATAAGTTGTTCATCAGTGCATAGGATCTGTTTTAAATATCTGTCGTGCTTTTGAATCTGAGCACTCGCAGTGGAAACCTACTTTGGATATGTGTGGCTGAGAGACGCCGAGCGCCGCCCACTGCAGTTATTACATTGAACTGGATCTGCAACAGTGTCACAACACCTGGCAATAAATTCTGCGGTGTTCGGACCCTTTTCTACTTAAACAGTACGACTGCATATCAAATACTGCACGCGGTTTACATTGGCTTTGTGCATCATCATCATTGTGCTGCTGTGTGAAATACAATGATAGGGTTTTCCTCCATATTATCCAGCTTTGTTCAGAGCAAATACACTAAGTCTGTGTTTTGGCCTCTGTGCTCATCACGGCCCATCACCAACCTGTAATCCAATTCTTCCTTTTATGAAGCTGTTAATGTTTTTGTCATGTTGTTAAGGCTAGTTAAGCCCTACATGCACTGCAAACTAGATAAGCGCCACACATTACCAGATAAATGCCGGGCGTTGATCTGACACTAAGCCTTAGATTTGTCATTTAGCACAGCTTCATATCCCACAGTGTGCCTATTTAGATCTTTTTCTCTTGCTGCTTGTTTTTGTGTGTGAACATGTTACTCTGTGATCAGCCACACCTTAAAAAACAGACTGAGGTCATTTTCCTGGAGAGTGTGCAAATTCAGTATAAGCTGAACTCTGCTTTCTCTGCTCAGCCAGCGCTGAAGTTGGATGTTTATGTACTTTTAATGTGTTTGTGTGTGCATACATGCATGTCATACGTGTCTTAATTGCAGTGCCAAAATTAAGCTTGTCTGTTTTTATCGACTTCATTTTTTTCATTTTGACTGCATACAGTATTAACTTGGTATAGAAATTAAAAAAAGAATTAAGATGAACGTCACCTTTCCAGTAATGGGAGTGTCTGTGACTGAATGTTTTAACACTGTCATGTAAATTGTGAATGCTAAATCAATTACAAAAAGAAACGCACATTAAAATAAAAGCTTCAGCCTTAGTTATTGTGCCGTATGTCTACATTATCACATCTACTTTTCTGATTTTTATCTCCCCAGGAGTCTGGTAGCGGGGAGGATGACCGCCGCTCTCAGCCAAGGAGGTAAGATATTGGCAGTTGTTGTGCAACATCCTCCCACTCTGTCTTCAATAAACCTTATTCATCACTCCTCTCTGTGACCTCAGCTTTTTAAAATATGCAGTCTAAGTTTGAGACCATAAATCGGGACTTTGGTTCAGGGAGGCATTGTACCGGAAGTGTTTTGTCGGGCCAAGTAGTTAAAGAGACACGGGAATCCTCATGCAAAACACCACATCAGAACACAGGGCCTGTTGTGTTTTTGCCCCAACCTCTGACCTGATCTGACCTGTCCAAGACCAACAGGGGAGAAAATAGGTTTTGCCTGAAGAGGCAGATAATGATTAACCATTAAACGTGTGTGACACCGCAGGACTCCCTTCCTGTACTGCTGTGACTTGACAAAGAGCTGCTGTGCTATTGTGTCCCCACAATCATTGTCGCTTTGGGAGCTGAGCTGGAGTTGGAAATCTGGTTTATCCTGTTTCACTCAAACACACATGCGACTGGTTTTAGTCCCCCCCCGCCATCAGCAATTTCCTTCCACTTTCCACTGTTTATTTGTTCTTCATGATACCATTGGGCATGCTTACTTCTCCATTGTCCTTTGATATATTTGGCCCTTTAATATGAGATGAAATGGATGAAATCCTTGCATGTATGAGATAATAAACAGCTGTTTGCTGACTGTCCATTAGAGGGCAGCAGCGTCTTTGTGAGTCACTTCTCGTTATGTGGGTCAGGGAAGCTCCGCTGCTGATCCACGGGCAGAACGGTAACCACTCCCAAAGTCGGAGCGCCTCTGTGTCTGTCTGGTCATTGGAGCTCTGTGCCATCCAACTGAGAGGACTGTCTGTATTTGTGCAGCTGGGAGTGAAATCTATACTCACATACTGAGCCTGTGTGTGTGCGTACACAGAGATAGTTACACAATCAGATGTCACTTTGAGTTTGAGTTGTGAAGATTACTTTTGACGTCTTGTTTTGAAGTCCTAAGGTTATTTGAGCATTTACATTTACACTTATAGTCATTCATTTTGGGATAAATGTGACATTTCTCGTGGATGCTTCGTTTGACTTCACACTGTCCCACACTACAGCTGAACAGCATTATGACCTTTCACAGACTGATTAGATTTGTTCAATTGAAGCACACACGAATACATACCAGCTGGGTCTGTTCTTGGCCATAGCATTTCTTCAAACGTTTCTGTGAAGCTGTATTTCATTTAAGAAATAAAGAAATAACATGTTAAAGGAACAGTATGTAAGAAATGTATTTCAATTAATCATAAAATGGCCCTGATATGTCACTAGACATGAAGAAATCATGATCATTTCAAATACTTATATCACTTACAACAGTGGTCCGGCCAGGATATTGTCATTTAAAAGTGAGAGTTGCAGCCCTCAACTGATGTTATTGTTGTCATGTTGTGTTTTGGTCTGAGGCGCCACCCTC
>JASGAT010397431.1:993-15883 GCA_030220025.1 Chelon auratus | reverse complement strand
GGGGCCTCTGTGGATCATCCCACAGATACTTGATCAGTTTGGGATCTAGTGAATTTGGAGGCCAGATCAACACCTTGTGCTGTTCTTCATGTATTCTTAGTTGTTCCTAAACCGTTTTTGTGTGTGTGTCTGTATCAGGCTACCATCAAGGAGTGTCAGTGCTATGGGGTGTCTGGTCTGGTCTAGGTGGGTGGTACGTGTCTAAGTAACATCCACACGAATGCCAGATCCAAACATTTCCCAGCAGAACATTGTGTTGCCACAAGCTGGTCAACGTCATTTACTTCTCCTGTCAGTGGTTTTAATGTTATGCCGGTGTCGGTGTATGTTATCTGCATATTTTTACTGAATAAGTTACTCAGCATCTAAAAGTTTGTTCCCATACTTTTAAATTCTTACACTCTCGACTTACGGTATGCATCCTCGCATGAATGGCTAGCTTGTCATATCTTTCAAACATTCCTCCTGAATCTTGTAGTAATGGATATATTCTCACCAGCTTGATCAGTCCAAATCACCATCTAGTAGCATAGCTGTTTGAGAAGGGCATAACAACTAGCAAAACATGACCTTGAAAAAAGAAATTGCTCAAACTCATCCCACAGACAGCTCAACCCAGTGGAATAAAAACCTTCAGACGCTGAATGTAAAAATCTTTCTTATTTATTTTTCAGGGAGTATTGACTAAAAAGATGAGATGCATCTTCTTTAGACAAACAGCGGGTGCTCGGCTGACAAGCAAATCAAAGAAACAGGTGGAAACTTTACAAGTTGAACAATGAATACATTGATAACAGAACTACATGACAAACCTGTCCGTCAGGAGAAAAAAATAAAAGAGTCCGCTCTTCGTACAAGCACTCTTTTAGGTAAATATTGCATCAAAAGATACACCCAGCATAAATCAAACATCTCAGGAGTCATCATATTTTCTACGCGGCCCTTCTTTCCGCCCCTCTGTCTCCCGGTGATGCATTAAAAACACCGGATTCTCTGAGGGGGAACCTGTGATCTTAAAAAAAGTATTTATTTTCTGATGCTGCAAAGCAGTTCGTCTGAGATGCTTCTATTCCCCCTCAGTGAAAAATGTTTAAAAGACTGCTAACAGCCTGCTGCATTTGAAAATATATCCCCTGTGGGCTTTTTGGCCACTCCTACATCCCTTAGTTACTTTCATTGTTTGTGTTGGCGTTAATATTTCATAAAGATGTTTCAATATTTATTCATCTTTTTTTCCACTCCACACGGATACTGTCTCACTAACTCCCTTGTATCATACATTTTAATGCACTGAGCGATCGTGTCCCGCAAGCGGTGTGTGCGAGTTTTTCTACCCCTCCCTCTGTAGTACAAGCATCTTCATTAATAAAACATAATAGATGTCTCTGCCAAGAATCACTCCCTTTCGATAAATATAGTGTACAATAGCTCCGGCGTGAACACTCTCATCTGTTTAAATGAATGTGGCGTACGGTACATCTTCTGGAGCTGTGATCAAACCATTAAACGCATTTAAATTTCATTCTGAAAATGTGGTGGTTTCGTGATTGAATTCAGCGTCTGATGCTATCGAATAAAATAGCCAACCGAAGAAAATTCTGAAAACACAAACACACACAAGATTTTCCCTAAAAATAAATGCAAAATGCAAATAATGGTGATTAGTTAGCTGTTGACTTCTTTGACCATTAAACATTATATCTAAATTCTTTGCCGTAACTTGATGACTTGGAGATATTTTCAGTGCTTTATTCTAAGTTAAGTCAATTAATTACGCCGTATACATTGATTGCTTGTGTGTAAAACATTCATTTGTAATTAGACTATTTTCTATGCTTTTTGGCATGGAGGGCAACCTATAAACGCAAATATATTCAAGTTTAATCCTGTTAACAGACAATAGACTTTAGCTCACCAGCTAGCCCTTTATATTTATTCATTTAGTTTTATAATTTTACATTTTTTGGGTGGAAATATCTCTGCTGTAGCTCTAAAGTATCCTGAAAATTAACACAATTGGATAAAAGATGCTAAAGTGCACCATAAAGCTAACAGGAACTGCTGGGTGCTAATTTTCCAAGGGTTCCTCATTAGCCCTGTGTGCACTGAAGGAACTTACAGGCCGTTTTTGGGGACCGGCTGCCCCTTTGTGCATGTTGGGACTGCAGGAATAATTTCCTCCTTGGTGCTTCTTTCAGTGTAGATTTTTGAGAACGCAAGAGTAGCAAGGGTAGGAACTTCTAAAAGATCTTGGGAGCTTCTAGGTAGGGCTTGAAGCTTGAACATCTCAGCTCTGTCCGGTTTAACTTGGAGATGTGCAATAGGATTATCTCACCATTGTGAGTCTAGTGAAAATATAAAGCCTAAGAAGGCAGATAATGGGGACTGTTAGAAATGTTCCCCAGTTCCTGCTCCTGGTTCCTGTGGTGGAAAAGTACCAATTATGAGCAACTCTTTTTACACAGAAACATTCTAACAAAATATTAAGTATGAGGAAAATTACATTCAACCACTCATAGTCAGAAGAATAATATTCTCATCAAAATGCAGGCAAATATAAAAGCTGCCTTCTATTTCCACCAAAAAGTTTTTGGCTGGTCCATGTCTGGGCTTCCTCTCTTTCTCTGTTCCTATTTGCTGATCTCACCATCACAGGAATTACTCATGGTTGTTGTTTTCTGTGAAACACACCTGGCTGCTGGTGGGTACAAACCGCTATTCCCGGTTGTTGAAACGCAACATCACACGACACACAAGCAGCACATGTTGCAGTTGTACAACAGAGCGTTGCCAAGCCTTCATTATTTAACCTCCTTCCTTCATACATGGCTTGATGGAGCTATATCTTTCATACATGCGCAAAATCTCCCACCGCAACATCTCGTACAGCTTTACATCCATGTGATGATTTATGGAAACATTTAATGCCAGTAAAGTGAAGACACATCTTATCTGGAAGGTCTCACAGGGGAGCAGTCTGAGGTACATTTTTCTTTGCCAGGCTAAACTGAACAGTGTAAGTTTAAATAATGGAATCTGGACAAATTTTAAATTAGGTCTTAATAGGTAAGAAGAAATACCTGCCCTTTCTAAATGAATGGTTGTCAACGTCTCCTAAGAACCCCTTTGATCTCCACGCTTATTAAATCTTTTTAAAAAATCAAGATCATAATGACAGGCATATTGTTAAGAATTAATCCTTTTAATGCCTAAGCAGCAATCATGCCGGAAACTTTTGACACAAATGGTCACTCTCTTGACACAATGGTTACTGGAGAACTAAAAGGGAGCTGATTGTAAATTATCTGCGGCTACTATGGCTTAAATCAAAAGGAACTCAATCACCATGTCTATTTGTGCAGTGAGCTCCAACTTCTATTTCCATGGCCATTAGCCAGAGAAATGTGCTCTGGCCTCCTCCGCTCTGTAAAAACTTCAGGAAGTGTGAACATTAAAGGTGGACAGGAGTTTTCTGCAGCATGCCAGTTAGACAGTCTCAGGGAAAGACAGACCCTCGGGGGATGGAGGCGGCAGCGTTATCCTGCTGCTTCCTCCGAATAGTAGGCTGGTGAGGGATTATTTACTGCTGCAGGTGGATTGTTGAACAGGTCAGTCTAGTATGTATCGTTTTCAGATAAGTGAGTATAGCATTTATTTATTGTTTTGGGGTATTTTTCCTTTCTTTTTTTTTCTTTTTACCTGTGTTTACAAAAGATAGTACCTTGTGATAAAAATCCTGTTTTTGGAGAAGGTGATGGTCAAACTGGTAGCACAAATGTGCTGCATAAACCAACACAAGTCAGGCACAGTGATAGCAGAAACATGAACACTAAAAAACAGGAATGCAACATTAAAACATACAGCAACACAACTTTACGCATCTAAATGATAAACCTTGATATTGTTCGCCCCATAGCATAATTGCCTAAGTCGTTTTTTTTGCCTCTATATCAATAAAAAATACAAATGTGCTCGCTAAAAATTGTGTTTTTTCGTGTTTTCCATAAACATTAAAATATGAATTAGGCAATTATGCTTTGAGGCTAATGATATGTTTTCGCAGTTCAGGTTATATGTACATGAACTTTTTTCATGAATGTTCTGCCATCATTGATTGTTAGCTTCCTAGCGGTCTTGAAGCTCAGTCTGGTGGCTCTGGCTGGCACCATTTCGGGATTATCGGACTCCTCCTAATGCGTGCCGTCAGCCCAGTCCCCAACGCCATAACCTGACGTGCACCTCCCCAGAAATTTAATTGATTGTTTTGGATAAATAAAGATGGAACACATCGAGGAAAGGTTAACTGAGGAGGTTCGGAGATCCAGACATTTGTATGACTCGTCTTCTTGTCCTCTTTCGGCAGTGCTATTACAGAGTGAGCCAGCACTCAAGCATAAATAGGTCACACTAGAGTAGGCTAGTGTGGGCAAAGCACGTTAAACTGGGCAAAGATACTCAATGTTAGTAGAGCTGGGTGGGCTGGGCGATGCCTATGCTGACTGTTCACCCACCTTTCACTCAAAGCAGCCATGCCCTTGATTATGGATATACTTCAGCTTTGAGATAATTTATGAAGGTGAATTATATATACAAATTCGTTATATACAAACTGTTCTGAAATCAGCTACGGAGAACAAATTGGACTGTAGGGCTGTTAACTTGTTTCTTTTTTTTGCTGTAAATTTGAGCATTTTAACATGGAAGCCTATGAGGGTTGGTTCGTTTTTGGAGTCAGCCTCAAATGGCCATTAGAGGAACTGCAGCCTTTGGCTTAAATTACCTTTTTTAAAAGGTACTGAAATTGTTGAGTACCCAAATGATGAAAGGAAATATCTGACAATATCAAAATAAATTTTCAACATCAAGCATAAAAAGTTGGAAAAAATATAGTGCATCGCCATTATCTGTTTAGTGTCTTTCTGGGTTTTAATTAAAAGGTGATTGTAGTGATGACTGATCACCCATTTTAATATTTAATTTTAGGTGGGGATGTTATTTTGGAAATGGCCTGCCACAATGTACTATAAAACAAATTTTAATTTGGAAAATAGTCAACAATCTTTTACTCTATGTGAGTCCATAATTAACCAAAGTTCAGACCAATCAAGCTGAGACCCAGTGGAAAAAAGGGACATTAATATTTCAATTTTTCTCTTATTAATTTAATCACATTTCATATGCTGATTTGAATTGGCCACGCTCCACCACTCAGAGTTGACTCTAATCCCAATCTAATTACTAATTATACGGTTGGAGGTTGATTGGACCAATCCTCCCAGCCAAGGCCAATTTGACTCCCTCTGATGTTGAGCACCTTTCATGTGCGATGTCTCTCAGGTTTTGAGGACACTGTTCTTTGTGTGTGCATGGATGTGTGCGAACGCGTCCGTGTGTTTTAATCAAATCATTGCTCGGCGCCCTCAGTCAGTAGAAATGTTTTCCCACTGCTTCTTGCCGTCTGAATATTTAAACAACAAACTAAAGGATTTGACCCCAGGTTGTTCCTATTAAACAATCAGAAAACAAGTTTGCTCTGGTTTAATAACAGAACCCAATGTTTTCCCTAAGAAACAATTTGAATAATTATGTAAAAATGGCTGTTGATGTATTGCTATTGTACATATACTTGGATTTTCTCACTTATTGCATTTTTTCAGGAGATGTTCAAACAGTCATGGATTCAGAAACTCTAATTATGAACAATTAAGAAATAGTTTGCTGTAGAAAGATGTAACAAATCAGTTGCACGCAGCTTTGGAAAACATAAGTGCCTCCACCATGATAAGGAGGAGGTTATTTTGTATCTGTTAAGGAACTTCATTTATGATAATAAGTGTTAATTGTCTTAATCTTTATTTTTTTTAATTGCCTGCGTCAGAAGATGGCATCAGGCTGCAGCACATATGGAAAGACCATCAGGTTTTCAAATCACCGACAAATGGAGCAAATTATTCATTTCAGTGTGTGTGTTGTTTTTTTTTTTTCCAAACTGGTGGCCATTCTGTTTCTAACATACCAAGCTTTGTTTCACCAGTAAAAATGTTGCAGTGAAAGATTCTTCCTCACAATGCTTTATTTGCATGTTATCAGTGACAGATCATATTTCATGCCTATTTAATCTCTCCCTTTCACACAAAAATAAGTTTAGCACATAGACAGTATAAAGTTGGACGGCGGAACTGCTCCTCAAAGGTGAAACCAAAGCAAGTAGAGCTCCCCCTGGTGGCTGGCTGTAGTTTAGGTCATAAGCTCCGCCTCCTCCGTGTTAGTGGATGGGCCTAAAATACACGTCATACAGTTAGTTATTTGACGCAATAGAAACAGGATGTGACATACCTAATGGCAAACACCAGTTGCCATGCCAACCGCTCCTCAAAGCGGTCCATGGGACTGTGAGAGTTGTAAAAAATAAATAAATAAGTGCAGTGTATAATCCAACATTTCTGTGTAAGGTAGAGCAGAGCGTAGTATTAATTTAAAAAAAAGCGTGAATGAGTCTGGTGGAAGTGTGGTCATGGGTGATCGATAACGCAGCTCTGCGTGGCTCCACTCTCGGAACGTACCGCGCAGACTCTGGCTTCAAACTCAAAATAGCGTCAGTTTGGCCAATGCAAAGAAGTGGGAAGATGTTGTCCATATTTATATACAGTCTATGGTTTAGCACCACTGCTGACTTAATGGTTAAATGCCTATATGTTTCACACAGAACTGCAAGGTGGACTAAAGGAATTAAACTCCTAAACATGTCAGGAGCAACAGTTTTGACTGCCACATCATTTTTATTAGGTAATACCAGAATACAGAATACAGAAAGCTTCATTAATCCCCAAAGGGCAATTCAGTTTCTACAGTCCACCATCTAAACATAAAACCATTCACACCAACAATAGTGCATAGCAGGAGAAGCATAATATGGCCTGGGTCCAAGTACAATTAATAAGTAAAAAACATCAGAAGCAGAATAAATAATACTTGTCCTGATAAAGCATAAAGTAAGATAAAAATAAAATAAAAATAGCAGCCCAGAATAAAAGGTAATGTGTGCTTATTAAAGATACAATAAAACAAAAAAATTAAAAATTGCCAAAAAAGTAATAAAAATACTACTTAGAAAGATAATCAGCCGTGCTCTAGTTTATCTGTAATTTTCCTACAACAAAATATTCATTATTTATTCATAATTTTTTTAATTTAATCTTGGAAACTCTTCACATACGTTTAATTGTATGCTTGTACGCTGCATTTGAATTTTGACATCTTCGGCTGACCTGATGTGCTCAGAATTTGAGAGGGTTACACTGGAATTAATCAGCTGGAAGAGTACCATGTTGAAGGTGTTTGAGAGCTGTTTCTAATTTGCATATCTTTAGTCCCACCTTGCACAGATAATTGAAATGCATTTAACAATAAATTATTTAACAGTAAAACACAAATCTGCAAAACAAAGTCAGGTGCTTTTAAAGGAATACCACATAAATTCTTGTTTCATTTGTTAGCTCTGCAATCAGTTCTGTGTTTCGCTCCTAGCTCCAAACTTCACCATCACACACTGCGCCTAAAATAAAGAAAGTTTCAAAAACCAAGAGAGGAAAATAGTGAAAAAATAATGCACAGTAGGCCCAGCTGCACCAGGAGCCAACTTTGCTCTGTTGACATACCCTCCAATAAAGGTTTTAAATCTCTGTTTGAGTGTACGGGGCTCTTAGGGTTTGTGTGTGTGGCTGCAACTGCACGTAGCGGTGTGTGTATTTGAAAATGTCATCTCAATTAGTTGTTGAGCCTCGAGTCGTGAGAGCCCTGACAGGGCAGTAATGAATGGCATCACACTGGGACTAAAAGAAACCACGGCGAACTGAGAGGAATGACTAGAATATTCTATTTCCTCTTAACAACTTCTCACTACAGTGACTGTGTGCAGGACAGAATGGTAGCCGTGTGGGCAGAGGAGAGCAGCTTCTGTTGCTGTAAAACGAGGATTATATTGTATCTTCATCATCTTTCATCTTCCCTTTTGTGTTTTGTGGGGCTACCTCTCAGCTCCCGACATCGGCACTGTTGCTATTTTAAATTTCAACCTACAAATCCTACATGTCGCAGCCAAACCGACATTTACATGGCGTTTTGAGGAAGCCATAATATCTGCAATCAGACAAAGACTTCAAATTATGCTCGCTGCCTCCCGATGATGGTATAGACTCAAGGCTGCCGTAATGGAGGCTTTGCATGCAGACAATTAGGGCCCTAGTATAATTAAACTGTCTTTTATCTATCACAGTCATTACATAGACCACATCTGAAGACAGAATGTGGACATTAGGCAAGTCACATTAAAATGTAATTGACTGGTAAATAAAGTAAACAAATAAATTATCTCCACAGCTGTGCAGCTCCAGTCAAAGAATAAGCAAGAAAAAGACTGTTGCCGCTGTGGCCTTGACTGCAGGCGCATTAGTATTCAGCTCTGATGCTTGTTTTGGAATCGGCAGTGTACCTTTAAAGCACATCTCTTCTGAGGATTGCTACCTCTTCGGACTTTTTTTTTTTTTTTTTTTTANCCTCCCGAGTGCGTCATGCGTGGACTTCATCGCCATGCACATGTAACCAGCGGTGACGTCAGCATGCGCACCAGGGAGGTTGCCAGAGGAAACTGTCAGCAGTGACTTTTGACAGCCTGCGTGATGGAGGCCTCCAACAGAGTCATGGTCTTGTTAATGACGGCACCACACAATGGGCCTGATTTAAATGCACCAATCAACCCTTATCTAAATATCAAACCTGATTATTAAGTAGCTCCGTATCAGTAGTGCTGATTGAAGACATCTGATTATTAATTATTCCAATATTTTTAGCTTGGGGAGGCACTGTCATTCAAAATATATTATTTTTAGTGGAACCTTTTTTTTTTTCTTCTTTTATAGGTTTAATAAATGATTTATTCTTTACTTATCTTAGATCTTCACATACAAACTGTATTTTTATTCCGACATGAGCGTCCTGAAAGGTTTTCTGTTGTTGTTTTTTCATATATTATTTATTTGGAAAAACTGTGGAAATAGTGGAATTTGAATAAATCAGTCTTTGTACAAAAGTACCGAGCCGTAGACTAAACACGAATTTTCTGAACTCTTCAAAAGCGCAGCTCACTCTGCAGTAAAATATATTGTACATGTACATGAGATGTCAGCCATAGAAATCTCTGCTTTCTCTTGTTCCACATAATGGAACTAGATGGGTCTCAGCTTGTGCTGCTCACAGAATCAAAAAAGAAAAAGTGATATATTTCTTCTGAACGTACTGCAAATTTCTAGAAGTTGAATTTCATTTTAAGAAGAAATCAAGAAACATTTTATAAGTGGCCGATGTTTTGTGCAAAAAGAGATCATGCCGCGTAGTTTACATCCAAGTGACTGACATGTGACTTTTTATATTTTATGTTCCTCTCAAGAAACCGTATTCAGTCACCGTGGAGATATCCCGGGTTTGGTGCAGTTGATAAAAACAGCTCTGCCGCCTGTATATTCCTCCCGTGGTTGTGCTTTTGCTCCTTCATGCGACGCCGGCCCCGGCAAAACTGATCTGACATCTCCAAATTGCATGGCGATGAAACCATATCACAGTGTTCAGATTTCAATTCCACTCCTTGGGGAAATATTGTTTCAAGCCATTACTCTTCATCAAGAGGACGTCATAACCACTCTGTGGAGCTATTGTCCTCCGTGGCCCATGTTTTCAGCTGTGCCCCTGAGACAATGGCAGACGTGATGTACAAGCTGCAGCGCCCCTGTCATGTCGCCACAAAGGGCCACAGTGCAATGATCAAAACCCTTAAATGGTGCTTGCATAGAAATTTCGTCATTATTTCGGGAGGGGGATGCATCACGCAGCATTCACTTGATGAGATGATCATATGCTGAAATGGTGTAGCTTACAAACTATTTATTAATCACTCGGATACTGTGATCCTCCCCGCTGTCTATGTTGAATATTCTCAGTTGCAGTGCGACTGGCACAGCACCAATGATCCATGCCTGTTCCCCATTCATCTTTTCTCCTCACTCTGTGTACAGAATGCCACAAATTACAGCCCTGGTGGATTCACGCTGCTCTAATCCTCAGCAAAACTGCGAGGGGTTATGTGAGGAACCCTGCCAGTTACCTTGGGGGGCGAATGATCTCTCTGACCTACCCCTACTAACCCCAGTGGTCGCACTGCAATGGGAAAAGATCTATCTCTGCTTATTATTGCTCGCACCTCCCACCAGTGGCACAGAAGATGAATCATACCTGTCAATCCTTATCCCTGGTGCAGGGAGGCCATGTTTGTTTATATTGATCGGCAGCATATGTGGCACAGCTGTTGCTGGAGGAGGCTGATGCTGGCAGAGGTTTGTTCACGCTTTCCCTTGGCAACGGTACAGTTGGCAGGCAAGGCAGCAAACAGCACACACTCGACTAATCAATACAAACAATGAAGCAGCAAATCAAGAATAATGTTGGAGCAGACAGAAATGAGGGAGAGAATGACGCTTTTGATTATTTGGTACTCAGAAATGACTCAGTGTTGGGGTCTGGTAAAATGTGTTTTCATAATGTTGAACTTTAATCTCTCTCTGCATGTGTTAAGTGAAGATGAACGGTGCATTTTTATCATCTCTAGAGACATCTGAACCTCACGCCTGTCTTCATGGGAAGCACGCACCTTATGTTCATGTGCTTTAAGCGTCTAGCACTTAATGTAACACCCCTGATGTGGTCTGACGACTCTCAAGCCACAAAAAACCTTTGAGTTTCATTATCGTCTCAAAAATGACCTAGCCTCGCAGAATTTGAAAACTCGGCACATGCAGATGCGGCGTATAAAATAATTCAGGTGCAGGGAATCGGTGGTGCACAGACCTTCCGTGCGAGGATTCAACAAACCACAGAAATTCAGAATCACGCGAATGTGTGAAATTGTAAGTGCAAGTGTAGGCAAATTACTCAAGGTGCAGCATCTGGCAATGATCAGCGGCCATTAATTGGTGTTAACTGGTGCTACTAGTGTTTACAGAGTTGAAGGATAATTAGCTAGGGGTCAGCTCTGGGTTGAAATTAACATGTCAGATCTCTGCAGCTGTCTCATGACAGCTAAGCGTGGTGGTGGTGGGGTGGAGCAGATTTTTGCTGGCAGGGCGGCGCAGGATTATGTGGATGATTGTGTGTCTGTGTGTCTGTATTAGATTTGGATTATTATGGGCATTTTACTGAGTAAGTGAATCAGTCGCTGCGTGGGGATGTGTGCGCTTTTGGGACACGTGGAGAAAGCCTTGAGTGTTTATGCATCTGTGCCGGCGTGGATCACTGCATGAGTCAAAGTGACAAAAATTAAGCACCTCAAGAATAGCTCTCAGCAGGACCGGGACTCAACTTGCCAGAGTAAACAGTGAATAGAACTACTCCAGCCTAGTCAAGCCGTCTGCAGTATAAGCATCGGGGGGACCTCGCAGAGATCCAGCTGCAGCACCTGTACAAACACTACAACTGAGTGTTCGCAGTTGCTGAAAGAGAATGAGGCAGACACTGCTCCCAGACTGGCGTTATGGATCCAACTGGATGGATCTTGAAGTAAGTGGGCTTGAGAGACACGTGAATAGCAGCATCTGATGGTGGTTGCATTCATCACTATGCATGTGCCGCCCTGGAAAAGTGAACACAAGATGCTGTCCCTTTATGGACATATTTTCTTTTTAGCAATGGAGGGTCACATTTTTTTGACGTTACGTCGCACCCTCAATAGCTAATAGTGTGTTCTCTAATATAACAGTATGTGAGAAATCCATGTGAACGAACACCCTGTTTGGAACTAAAAGTGTCTGCAAAAATTCTGGTAAACGAGTTTTGGATTAAACACACTTCACGGCTCCCCACGACGTTTCCTCTTTCTCCTCGCTGGAACGCAAATAGTGGAAACAGCCATCGATGTGTTGTTGAAGTGCTTGGAGCCAAATGTTTTAACAGTTTTTGTGGCATGTAGCGCCGGTGTCATTTCCAAATCCCATGTTGAAAGCACATGAAGAAAACAAAGTTTCACAACTCAGCAAATGAGACCATTCTCTTTCTTTCCGTAACATATGACATGAGTTCAGCAGCCAGACACTGATAGTTAAACAAACTAGACCCCCGCTTAGCGTCTGTTACCACACCTCAGTCTTTATGTTCTTACGTGACACATAACAGATTCATTTTTTTTAGTAATACTGAAACAGTGGGTCAGACAGAAGTAAGCAGAACCAAGCCAAATACAGTGCTGAGTTTCTCACAATT
Organism: Chelon auratus; assembly: GCA_030220025.1. NCBI lineage: Eukaryota > Metazoa > Chordata > Actinopteri > Mugiliformes > Mugilidae > Chelon > Chelon auratus. The sequence goes on along the minus strand of JASGAT010397431.1, from coordinate 3,580 downwards.
GCTGCCTTCAAATGGAGTCGGAGTGAGAAAAGTCCATACAAACAGCCCTCTGGTAGTCACAACCTTGTCAGTGACAATTGGCAGCATTGTTTGAGTTCATGTGATGCGTCTGCCAACGTTTTCAGAAATAGTAAAGGTGGAAGTTGAGTTAATCCATCCTGCGTTTAGTTAGGAGGTCGTTAGATTCATTATATAGTCAGTAGGTAGATACCTTGCTCATTTGAGCTATTGCCTCTGAGTTTGTTTTTATTTAAAAGTGACTCAAAGTTAAAATGCACTCAATGCCTTATACATATTACGGGTGGGACTCAATTAAAAAAATAAACTAATTATTTAGAGGCTTTGTAGTTAATTAATCTTGATTAATCACATTTTAATCGCATAACAATATTTTCTCCAAAAAGCAACCTTTTTTAATTTAAATGAATTTTAGTGAACCAAATAATAGACACAGACATGTCTGGGAAAATGCATAAAGATATTTAACAAAATGAATACTTACAAACCAGGTGAGGCATTGGTTTTTGTATTTTATTATTTTGTGATTTTATGAATCTCACTGGGTCCATCCGAAATCTTTGCCAACTGCTGCAAATCACAAAGGGATGTCTGCCGTGATAGCGCTGACACACCCTAACGCTCCCCACAAGAGAGGATAACTCACAGCCATCAGAGTCACAAGGCTACGATAAATATCTGGATAATGACTGGAGCGAAACGGGACTAAATTCACTGTATGATAACTTATCTCTCTGAGTCTGTGGGGCTTTTTTTTTTTTTCCCCTCCTCCTTATATGAAGCCTTGCGTTTCATAAACCCCAAATTCATTTCACCCTGTATCAGTGCTGATACAGTTTCCCCGTCAATGAGAGGGAACTCTGGGGCTGGGAGATAGAGAGGAGAGAGAATTCACCGCACACTGCTGCAGACATTGCGGGTAAAACTGAGATAAGAATATTAAACAGGAGAAAGAATTGTGTCTTCTCCTCCAAACCAATAACGTGACTGAGGATGGAAATGAAAAGGGTACTCTCAACTTCAGTCTCTAAGAATTCATATGGCGAAATTTCAAGGGCACAGTGTGTTCCCGAGTATTTCCGAGTTAGATTGAAAACGCAGTTTCAGGGAATGTGTTTTCAATTCAATTACGCAGCTTCTTTTGATAGTATGTGTATTAATGCACGTGTCCAGATCAGTCCTCATTGTTGTTAATGACTACTTTGCTCTGGAACATTTAAAGTAACATACAGGACGTAAAAAAAAAAAAAGACAATTCTGCTGTTTACTACTGACAGCGAGAAAATTAATCAGTCCTCCTGATGATGACTGCAAATTGCCAGAGATTATGTTGACACATCTTCATTGCTGCATGTAGGAGGAGGCGATGGCAGAGCTGCCATTTAGCCTGCCAACGGCCCCAGGGGATTCTTCTTCTCTAGCATTCTTTTTAATGTCTGGCAATTAAAGGCCGTCTAACTGCCGGAGGAGGAGGAGAGATGAGGAGAGAGAGGAATAGAAGGGCCGTGTCTAAAAAGAGTGGGGTTCAAAGAAAATGACAAGAAGGGATAGGAAAAGGATGAAAAGAAACACATAGAGACATACCCTGAACTACAAACAAACTACGTAACCGTGTAAGGAAACCAGCCCAGGCTTAACTCATACGTTTCATACTATCTTTGCACAGTGGAGCCATTTGTATCGCAGAGATTCTATTTAATCTCAATCATTGGGACATTTTTCACCTCACACCGACAGGCCCGTAGGGCAATCCTCTCGTCTCTTTTTAAATCGTCGTCTGTACATTTCAGCCAACGTGCACAGACCATACACTGGAGCTGTTCATTGGGCAAATCCATCCTGCCTAGTTTTCATACACTGTAGCGGTTGATGCTAATGCTTTCCATATCTATCAGTGTGACAGGCACAGCACGTTGGTTTGTTTCACTCAACGGGAGAAATTAATCACACACATTTAGTATAACAAGAGAACATTTGAGCTCGGCATTAACCGCATTCATGCTGCTTTTGATGGCCATATTAAGACAATAGTTTCAGGCTTCTCATTGAGGCTATTTGTTAACATAACTTAACTGTGATAGCAGCTTTTGCGATAGCACATTTATATGTACGTTGGCGTGCATTTGAGCTGTGCAATAGGTAATTATGAAATAAAATGTAAGTTAAAGTACAGGCTTTAAGTGTTTCTTGTAATTTCAGTGTTGCACCTAGAAAAGGCTTTTATGTGGACGCGCATGACAATTTTCTGTTTCCTGGGTGGCATTTCTGTGGATAAAAATATCGTCACCGACAAATGTCATTCGAACTCCTGTTTCTGCGTCAAGGGGCAGTGTTAAAGTGCTCGCTATGAGTGTGAAGTAAAGCACAATACAGGCACGTTATAGGCAGATTACATCTATTAGTTACTGCTGTGCTGCATGCAAATGGCGTGCCCATGGGAGAGCAGAAAATCATTTAAAACTTCAATAAGTTACAAGCGGTGGCAAGTCTTCTCATAATCTGCACGAAGCCCCAGGCAGCAATGAGGCTGGATGCAATTAGGAGGAAATAAAATTCTACACAATAAACA
>JASGAT010397430.1:8587-31059 GCA_030220025.1 Chelon auratus | reverse complement strand
TCCCGCCCACTAACATGGAGGAGGTGGAGCTTATGACCTATACTGCAGCCAGCCACCAGGGGGAGCTCTACTTGCTTTGGCTTCACTTTAGAGGAGCTGTCATGGCATCCACTTTTTTTACAGTCTAAGGGAGAGGCAAGCTTTGTACGATTGTTTGGTGCTCTCAGCATCATGTTCAAGTCAAACTTTTTGAAGGAGACACAGGAGATATGAGGCGATATCACAGTCAGCCTTTGTCCCAGCTGGTTCTCTGGTTTGTCCAGGCCTTTGGACCTTAAACATCATTAAAACCCATTAAACTTTATTTTAAATTCTAGTCGTGACTGATAGATATTAGATAATATTGTTTTTCATCTTCTTATTAAACTATAGCTGCCCATTTCAGTATCCACTGTAAAACAGAGGACTGTTTCTACTACAGCTCCTGTCATAAGAGTCAAAGGGTGATTCAGTGTTTGTCATGGGACTAATCATTCCTCCTCTTCCTGGCGTGACGACAGTTTGTATGTTAATAGCGGGCTTTTAGGATCATTTTTCTACTTCCTTCACTTCCACGAAAAAAATAGCCTGAGAGGGAGATTTAATATCCTTGTCTGACTTGATGTGAAAAGGCGACCCAACACTGCAACAATGCGGCATCTTGATGCAATAATCTCAAATTAAGTCATGAATAATGTAAGGAAAAGTCATGAAGAAGAATTAATAATTCAATAGATAAATAATTTACAAAATAATCAAATAAATAAATAATGACACGCCATAAATAAGGCATCCGATTAAATCTTTCCAGCAGGCAGCCGCATGCAAGAAGAAACACAAACATAAATACAAGCAGAGAGGAAGCTTAACCCGTTGTTGCACAAGCTATAGGAGGACAAAGTATATTTTCAGTGCAACATTCGGGTTACGTGATGACAAAGAAGGGATGTTTGTGGAGATGTTTGGTCTGGTAGTCACCGCCCACACACTGCACTCATTAGCTTTGGCAATGTCATTTTAAAACCGTCATTATTTAGCATTATTTAACATGTCTGTGTGGTAGCATTGGCTTTCATGCATGTTCCAACACGACACTTAAAAGGTTGATAGTAGGAGCAAAAAATAGTTTTTTTTTTATCAGATTCAAATTGATTTTCTGAAACAACAGCATTTGTATAGTGAGAGAATGTCTAATAACGCTACTTATATTCAAAACACCTCCACTAACAGAAGTAAACTGACATCATCATATATTCTGCATCTGGAGGAAGTCAGGGCGGTGCGATGGGTCAACAAAACATCATACTTTTTTGCTTTTTTCTAATATTTAATTTTAGGCACTTAAATGGGAACTACTGTTTTTTTACAACCTGGACCTTATTTCTGGGATAAAATACAATCGTTCACTCACCCATATAACTATTGTGTCATTTGTAGTCAATCTGTTAGTTTTTTGCAACATGGCTGAATATTTTTCCGATTCTGAGGTTGTGGACGAACCATAGCAGTAGCAAATTACAGATAAACAAGCCGACTGCGTGCGGCACTCAGAGATGACATCATCCAGGTCAGAAGACATCATCCGGGGTCTGTAGCTTGACCTGCAGACCCAGGATGATGATAACAGGTAACTCCGGACTCAACGGGGAATAACACTAGCGTACGATAACAAAATATTGGTGAAATGAACGAGTTTTGCGGCAGATAATGCGTTATTTAGAGACTGCGTTTCGGTGCCCCATTCACTCCCACTATATGGATATACGCAGATCTAAATACCTCCCGATACCTCCCTGACTACAAATGACACAAAAGTTATATGTAGTTGTAGTTGTATGTAAAAGTAAACGATGCCAGAAATAAGGTCCAGGTTGTGAAAAACAGTAGTTCCCCTTTAATGACATGTTTTTCTTTTAGACCAAGTTGGACAAGATGAAGTGCTTTACATGCTGTTTTAGATGACGATTGGTACTGTTACACTATAATTTGAAGGCCTCAGCTTTAGCTTCTCACCAAGCAGCTAAACAACTAACGTCCGTTAGAGGCCAGCTCCAGAACAAGCCAATCCCCACAGACCTCCGTGTTAAAATGTCCAATTTTATAACAGAAGGAAAAGGAATTCTATCAGAAGAAATAGCAGGTTGACAGAAAAGGTGCAATGAGGTGCAGTGATAATGCTGACAATCAGATAACGTGCATTCATAACTCACCTGTTTATATTTTATAATTTAATTTGAGTGACATTTGGGATTTGGCAGCTTTGAGTGGTTGCTAGATGCCTGTTCAGGCATCACTAACCTGCAACATCTCCACTCAAGGTCAATTGCTTTGCACATTTCTGAATTAGCCAGGATTTAGGTGCAGTCAGCCAAGATGGCAACGGCCAGAGACACCACACTGAGCTTCAGGGCTGCTCTTCAGGAAACGTATGTGTGAAGTTTGTCCTTTACTTACCTGGGATACACACATCTTAAACTTTGAACTCGAGCAACTTGAGTGCCAAAACGTTTTCAAGAAACTCCACAAGATCAGTCGGCCTTGTTTCAGCTTGTTTTTCTGATATAAAATGACCTGGATGACTGACAAACAGCAGGCTTCTTAGGAAACTGCACATAATTGAAGTTGCATTTTCTTGTCAGACGGCTCCTGTTTTGTTTCCATTAGCGCCTGGGGAAGGATTTTGTGCTCTTTAGATGCACTATATTCTTCAGCTAGTCGCTAACCAAGAACCAAAACTAAAGTTGTGAACTGCATATATGATAAATACTGAGGCTTGCCCCAAACTACTTTAATCTTATAAGTCGGTCTCCAAAGCTTGCATTCTGGCAGCATCTATCTGGACAAAGCAGTCCAGACTTTAATGATGTCAAAGGAGCATCAACATGTCGGTAATAATGCATGAGGAGACGTTGAGTTGTTTGGGCCTAAGGGCAGAAATACATCTAAGTTCTCTTAACCCCTGTTGGTTTTTACTTTGTCAGTTTCAGATGAAATGTTGTGAATTTCCGCGGCAAAGTCGTCCTCGCCCGCGCTGCTTTCTGCCCAGCGAAGACATCAGTTTTCCCCGTGCCATCTGCCTATCAACCTTACCCTATCAAGAAACAATCAACAGAACCATCTGCGGTCTAGTCACCAGTCCTGTTATCCCTCCAAACCAAATAATGACAAACTGGAAAAAGCAGGGTGAGTAAGTCACTGGTGAATCTATCAAGGAAGGATGGCATCCAACACGAGAGCTCAATCAAACAGAAACACAGTGACAGAAAACACTGTTTGACTTCCCCGTCATTATGGAGGCTTTTAAAGGACTTTGTGTGGATTTAGAAGGAATTTTAAAAAGAAAGTGAAGAAAGAAGGTCACTGTAAACAGTTTTCTTTGAATAATTACAGAGATAAAGTGAATTTTAACTCCGTCCTTTGACGATGAAGTTAAAAACATGTCTGACTTCTGATATTCCTTCAAACTGCTGCCTAAAAAAACCCAAAACATTAAAATTCATCCACTCCCAGTGATTGCAAACAATGAGGATCCAAAAGCGAAAAAAGAGATGGCAGACACAAAGATTAATTAAAAAAAGAAAAGCTGTACAATGGACACATGGATTGTTTCATTAGAAGCCAGTTGTGCGGCTGCAGAAATGCCAAGAAAATATGTATGAGGGTCCGGGGATGGACAGCGCTTAAGATAAAACAGTCGAAAAAATGTGCAACAGACAAAACCAGGCAATGTGGAATGGAGGAGGCCTCTAATGAAGCCAGCTGGTCCCAGTCCAGACAGGCAGAGGAGGGGGAAGGATTGATAGAGGGAGAGACCCACAGGGGTGGGTGGAGAGAGAGAGAAAGAGAGGGGAAAAGGGAGTAAGACATGCAGGATGTATGGCCACCCAGGCAGCTCTATTGTATCAGGAGGCACCAGTAGGTGTATTTCTTCCAAACTCTGCAGAAAAACCCAAAGCCATGCCAAACAGCACGTCTGCTAATCGTGCAGCAATTACTACCCTAATAGATGTTTTTTTATTCCGCTTCTCCAAGCCTCGCAGCCGCCATGTTGGGAGGCAGAGTGTTGCTATGATGGGGGGAAGGATGCACAGCTCCCTGGGTATTTTTCCCTCTTTCACTGATGTGATCTCATCCAGTTACTGAAACAACCCAGCAGCCCGTGCCTGTTTCTTGGTGCAGTGGTCGAATATGCTCCTGTTGACCTTTTGCGCCTCCTCGGCAGCAGCGTCAGTACGGCCAAGCAGCCTGCATGCACACTAATGGTGGCTGAATTACTGTTGTTTCTGCATCAACCAGATAAACAGTTTTTTGTGCATTTTCAGATTTTATATCAAAACTGCCATTTTGGGGAAATATCCCTAATCACTGCCAGCAGCCAGTTAGCTTAGCGCAGGAAACGGTAACAAAGTCCATATACCTGCACCTCCAAAGCTCCCGAATTAGGACCAGTTGCCAGGCAACCGGCAGATACTCCAATAAACTATGCTACACTTTGGTCCAAATTAAACAACGTGTTAATTAATGAGCTTTAGGTGCCGGTCTGCAGATTTTGTTACCTTTGCATCGAGCCAGGCTGGCTGTTTGCTCCTGTACAGTTAGCACACAAGCTTGGAAAGAGAACTATTAAAAGACAATGAGGGGCCTTGACTAGTACGGCATATGATCATATTTTATTAAGAACGAAAATTTAAAGGAAACAGACACAAACTGTAACGGCCACAAAGCTTCTGAAGTGACTCCAGGGAAGCGTTTGCATATTTCACATCCACATCCCTATGTATTATTAACAGATTACTTATCTATGGCGACCTCTTGTCCTTCTGAGCGGTTAATTTTAGAAGTGTATTATTATTAGTAACGTACTGTAAAGTGAGTGTCCCCGCAGGGAATTCTGGGACAAAGAATATCACATTTGAGGTGTCACTGCAAGACAAAGAACTGTAGGTGAAAAACAAAGTCAGATGGAAATAACTCGTGTCTACTGAGAAATCCAACAGCATCTCACACAAAGAAACATCACAGTTAAGGTCACATCTGATGTAGGTTTCTGTATTTTGAGAGCAAGTTCAATTAAACTAGACGGATTTGGCATAACATTATGATTCCTAATATTGTGCAGGTCTCCCTTGTGGTGAATCATCAGAGAATGGACATGGGCCTTCTGAGGGTGTCCTGTGGTGTCTGGCAACACAATGTTATTGGTGGGGAGGCCTTGGAGGGGAGGGGCCTCTGTGGATCATCCCACAGATACTTGATCAGTTTGGGATCTAGTGAATTTGGAGGTCAGGTCAACACCTTGTGCTGTTCTTCATGTTTTTTTTAGTTGTTCTTAAAGTGTTTTTGTGTGTGTGCCTGTGTCAGGCTGCATCCTGCTGGGGATGGCTGCTGCCATCAAGGAGTGTCATTGCTATGGGGTGGGGGTGCCTGGTCTGGTCTAGGTGGGTGCTACATGTCTAAGTAACATCCATAGCAATGAATGCCAGGTCTGAAGATTCCCAGCAGAACACTGTATTTTAATTCAGTGGTGGTCATAATGTTATGCCTGATCAGTGTATAGCAAGTATTAACACTGATCCAAGACTAAGGAGCTTATCATAGACTACAGAAGGAAAAAACAGATACTTGGTGCTTCAGGACTCTGTGGAGATGGTCTTAGACTTCTGGTTACTGGGTGTTCAAAAAGCCACAGAGTTTTTGTGGAGAATTTGTTTTCAACAAAATCTGTCCACCTGCGTTGCGTAATTGAAGGACGTTGGTGCTCTTTCCTGTCCTTTTTGAGCCCAGCACTCTTAAAACGCCTGCGATTATTTAAACACAAAGACCTTAAAAGGACCCAACACTCTGTACCTACTGTGCGTTTCTTTGTATAAGTGGTTGTTAAGCGCATTGAACGGCTCCTTAGAGCTGCATGAGCTGGCTAATGATTCTCAGTGGGTCCAGCACAATGGCCAGAACATATTTTCACACTGCAGATAGTAATTCGTGGCTGATATATGTTATTCAGTGTTTATGCAATGTGAAGTATTTGTGGCTTGGATTTGAAGAATAAAAAAATCCATATGATGGCAAAATGGTCCCATGATTAAATTAACCTCAGGCTCAGATTGTTTTCCAAACGCTGGAAATATCCAGCATTTAGTGTGACAGAAAAAAGTTCATCTTTTTAGAGTATTATCTATCATAATATTGTGCAATATTTTTAAAGTTTCACATCTGCATCTTCATCAAGTGAGAAACATTCCAGATATATATGAGTTTATTTTAGTATTAATAGTGAACTTAATAATTATTTACTGGAAATACATTTAAGTTTTGTTTTGGATTGCGATCATTAACAAACAATCATTTAATGTGTCATACTGCTGCATGACAACAGTCATGTCTTTGACTCTGATGTGGTATTTGGGTTCTGTACCGTTGAGGTCAGGAGTCAGCTCAGTCATCAGAAAGTCTCACATGGAAATATAAGGCCATTATGTTACAGCAATATTCGCAAGGCTTCAGGATTTTAACAAACTTCAACACAACTTTGCTTTTGTTTCTTTAATTTTATTGTTATGCAGATCTTTAAACAAAGTTCCATAAAACTTCTATAATAGGTGAAGCTTAATTAGGCTACGGTGTCCAGAGGGTTTTTGGATCCTATATAATATAATATATGTGTTTGTTGTGGAATCCCTAAGGTTTGGAAACGATACGATACGATATGGAGTGATACAATACAAAGCAATACGATACGATACGATATGATACGATACGCAATGATGCAATACAATACAAAATGATTCAATATGAATCGATGTCATACGATAGGATACGATACGAAGCAATACAATACAGTATGGAGTCATACAATACGATACAGAGCGATACGATACAATACGGAATGATACAAAATGATACAATATGAATCGTTATGATATGATACGATACGAAGCGATACAGTACGGTACCGAGTGATACGATACGATACGGAGTGATACGATATGATACAGTACGGAGTGATATAATATGATACGATACAAAACAATACAATATGAATCGATGCGATGTGATACGATGTGATACGATACGATACGATACGATAAGTAGTTAACCAACTAGTGGTAAAAGCTGAATGCTGAATTTAAATTATTCATGAATATCATGGATAATGACCAGCTCCAAGAGGAGTCTTGCCCTTAAAAAACAAATATTGCTCAGAAATGACACGATGAGTACAAAAAACACCTGAGATATATGTAATGCACAGAATTAAATGATAAAGCCTATTAGTTCTAACAAATGCTGATGTTAAAGAGTCTCCCTCTTACAATGAAACGTTCCTTAAAGAAAAATTTTAAGTCATACCTTTGATTGCTCTAAGATTTTAAAGTTTTACATTTATTTTGTAGTTTCATCTTGCTCTGTTTTGCCTTTTTTTTTAAAAAAAACAAAACAATTTTTATTAACAAATTGATCCAGTGTGTGTGTACAATTAGTTATAACGTGCCATATAAATAAACCTAATTTAATTTCATTATTGATCAACTGCAATGACGCAAGGATTAATTAAAATGATTATTTCCTGCTCTTTCCTATTTTTGCCGGTTAAATTATTTCTGATATTTCCAATTATCACCCACCCCAAAATATTTAATTGCCTTACTGCACTGCATTTGAGCGACGTATCTGTCATTCCGCACGCCTTTCAGAAAAATTGCAACAACTTTTGTTTGTGGCAGTCAGAGGCCGCAAAAAGAAAAGGAAGCACAAGAAACAACAGCTGTTTTTTACTATTCATTACATGCCTTTAAATGAGTACTTTGTTTTTAACTGCAGACAAACAGAGCGGACGTTATCACGACAACCAGAATCTTTTACCTTGTAAAGTAAAGACAGCAGCAGACGAGGCCGTTGTTAATAAGTAAATCAAAACAGGAACTCAGAGAGAGTCTGATGACGCTCCATGGGCTCGTACCTCTAACAGGCATTATTCATTTTATAATCTCTGCAGTTTTCTCCATGACACCCGCGGAACACTTTCTTCATCATCAGCACAATTACGTTTAATAAAATTCCATCTAAAACCCACTACGGCTAATGTCTAAACCTGACACCAGCTGAGATTCAAAGAGGATGCCGTTACGTTATTTAGGGCTAATTTTTTTTAATTTTTTTTTTTGGGATGCCATGTTATTGTTTTTTGTGGAGGTGGGGGGCGGTTCAGAGGATCAAATGTAAATATGAAACATCCTGGTAGATTTAGTGGAGTTATTGGCTTTGTAAATGTTTGAATAACTCCTCAAACACTTGGTGCTCTCCACGGGCTTCAGAATCTCATTGCAGCTTTGGAGCTAAGTGATCGTTTGGCTAAATGAGAAGCCCCTGTCTCTGCTTGTTTGTGGGAGCCGTAATGGCACTGTACTCTCAGCAGGCTCGTGCTACACTGCACTGGAGAATGAGGAGGACTGCTGGGCCTCCAGCATGTCATGGTCCTGACTCATCCCTTGTCCTCCTATGGACCCATTACTCTGCTCAACGCTGATGCTCCAGCAACAGCGAGGCCTCTTCCCGTGGACCCATTAGTCTGCTGCATGCAGACAGTAAAAAAAAAAATTCAATGATGGGAATTGCAGATGCTGCAAGGTGGTTCAGTTCCTGCTATAGAACAGCAGGTGTTTTGCAGCTAATTGTTCCTAATTTGGTACTGCAATATATGGCGGAGACAATGGAAACAACAAAATAAATAGACTGTTTACACCAGTCTAAGATTTTGTCTTGGTCTAGCAGCTCCAGACAAATGATACGTAGGATTACCATGGAAACGTCCCAGTCCCTGTGTTTACCATCAACAAACATCGGATATTGTCTCAGATATGGTTTATTTTATGAGCTAAATTTAACTGGTTTTAAGCTGTATAGATGTTTTGAGCTAAATACTAACGTCAACTTGCCATAGACTGTGTAAAAAGTGGACGCCATGACAGCGCCTTTAAAGGTGAAGCCAAAGCATGTGGAGCTCCCCCTGGCGGCTGGCTGCAGTATAGGTCATAAGCTCTACCAAATATCAGCCGCCTGATGACGTTACAAGAAAAGTCAGGAAAGTCCCCCCCAAAAAATGTCAAGATACACTTTTTGCACTATCTGACTGATCCACTAATTTGGTTTCATATGAATCAGAATCTCCTTACGTTTTCTTCTTTCATACATTAAAGGACGAACGGTAGATTTACTTTAAAATGTAAATCAAAAAAACTCTTATTTGTTAGATTTTTTTCAAGTCTAAAACTCACAGATCATCTGTCTGTGACCGGTAGAAAAATAAATAAGGTATAATTTTCACTGTTGCATAGAATTTCTTTAGAAAAACTGCGAACCTGTCGCAGATTAGTAATTTTCTTAAAGCGGAAGTAAACAGGAAAGTATGTAAAGGGGCAGTCCACAAGCTTTACCTCTGGCCTGCAGAGCTAAATAGACTGTTTACCCCAGACTAAGATTTTGTCTTGGTTTAGCACCTCCAGACAAATGATATGTAGGATTACCATGGGAACGTCCCAGTCCCTGTGTTTACCACCAACAAATATCTGATATTGTCCCAAATATGGTTTATTTTACGAGCTAAATTTAACTGGCTTTAAGCTGTATAGATGTTTTGAGCTAAATACTAACGTCAACTTGCCATAGACTGCGTAAAAAGTGGACGCCATGACAGCGCCTTTAAAGGTGAAGCCAAAGCATGTGGAGCTCCCCCTGGTGGCTGGCTGCAGTATAGGTCATAAGCTCTACCAAATATCAGCCGCCTGATGACGTTACAAGAAAAGTCAGGAAAGTCCCCCCCAAAAAATGTCAAGATAAAGTTTTTGCTCCATCTGACTGATCCACTAATTATTCACTGTGTGTGTAAATGAAAACTATGAACTGCTAATACTGTAAATTTCATGGGAGTCAATTTTTTGCAGAGATATTTTTCGCTCTGGCTGCCTTACTGTCCCATCCACTGTCTGATCACTACAACTACACTACACTACAACATGTCTGCAAACACACAAATGATGAAGTTTCAGTTGTGTTCAATGATATCAAGCAGAAAAACATCATGCATTAAACTTAATCTGCCTCTCTTTGTATATTCGACTTTTCACGACTGTATAAATGTGATAAAGGAAAAAAAACACACACACAAACATACAAAAAGTGCACAAAATAGCTGGAGCTAACAGCGAGTTAGATGAAGAACTATCTGATGAAAAGTGAATGGACGAGGTCCCCCGCGCCGCTGAGCTAGAAACCAGACAACAAAAGCTTTAATCTGCACTTTCACCAGTACACAAAACCCACAACTGCTTCGCTGGGAAAGAACCCTGAGACTGTTTTTGTGGCGTTGAAACGCAGCACATGTTCATGCGACAATAACATCAAGTAGTTTTTACTGACAGTGGAACCACGGAGTGTGTCTGCAGCTCCTGGATTCATCGCTTGCATCTGGGCTTCGATAAAGACTTTCTAAGAAGTGTGTGGTACAATTAGTTACTTTCCCTCCAGCAATTAATCAATGAGCTCCAACGGCATTGACAGTTCTTTTACTTCATCACATTCTGCCAACATTTTTTTTTTCGTGGTTTCTCCTGTAGGAAATATTTAAGAAGTATTTATAACCAATCGTGCACGGATTTAAGCAGACTCCAGCTGAATTAAATGTCAGACATTGCATCTCTGGCCAGTTCGAGGCATTTGAACATATTCCTAGACGTCATACAGTGTATTTTGGGCAGACTGGACGAATTTGCCTTCTTAAAAAAAGCACATGTCAAATATTAACGCTTCAGTCATAGTGAGATATTCAGAATAATAAATTAAATATGTCTTTTTGTGTGATTCTTTATTGCACATGTCATAGAGATTTGCAGAAACTTTCACTTCCTCTGCAGCCGAGAAAGAAAGAAAACTTTTCGAGACGGCGCAGTTTTGGCAAAAAGACTAAGAAAATGAAAGCACCGACCATCAAACCGTGCAGCCAGGCGTGAAACAAAGGATGACATTTTCTGAAAAACATTTACCATTTGAGCGAAATTCAACGACTGTAATTCTTTATTGTACATGTGAAATTATTTTTTCGCCAAACAACCCGTCATCAGAATTAAATACAAAAGTTACAAAACAAAGAGCGCAAATAGTTTTCTTCCTTTTTTTCAATTTTCATTAAGGAGCAGGATAAACATCCATTTGCAAAATCGACCATAAACAATAGAAAAAAACAACAAGAAGAAGAAGAATGCAGGGATGACTGAAGATGAATGATGCCAAGACGGAACAAGATGCACTGACAACACGGCGACGTGGGCATTGTCTGATTGTCTGCGGATCACACAAGAACACATACAGCAGCAGCAGCAGCAGCCGTGAGCACCTCAGTGATCGGCTACAGACAATCATTTGTTTCTCAGGAACGACGCAGGAGACACGCAGAGAGAGACGCTCTCTCCCGGGGGAGGAAGGAGTCAGAGGGCTTTGTTTACCCAGAGCTGCTGTGACGCCAAGGTCAGGGAGCTGGGCGTGTCCTCCGGCCCACCTGGGAGGTTGTGCTGTTGGGTGGGAGGCCAAAAGGAAACACCCACGCCCCCCCTCGCACAACACATAAAACACTCAGGGTCTCCGAATGACAGCGGAGACAGCGACATGACCCAGTCTGCTAAAGTGTTAAACGCTTGAAGATTTTTATCTGAGAATAGCTCTTATCGGTGAAAGCACAACGTGGAGCCGCTGTAGAGAAGAATGGCACGACCAAGCTGAGACAATAATGAGTTCTCTTATTTATTCAATGTTAGATTTTAGTGTTGAGGACATGCACGTTTGCAGGAAGTGACTAAATGAAGGTGGTGATGTTAAGTTTTCAACAACTCATTGAGGTGACAAACCTGAACGTGTTTTCTGCAGGATTTCAGGAACTTTTAGAGGGACAGTATAAAGTCTGTGCATTGTATTTTGGTGTTTGCTGGTGCCTATCCCAGCTGTCATTGGTCTAGAGGCGAGGTACACCCTGGACAGGTCTCCAGTCTATCACAGGGCTAACACAGAGAGACAGACAGCCATTCACACTCAGACCTACAGCCAATTTAGAATCACCAGTTAACCTAACCAGTGTGTCTTTGGACGGTGGGAGGAAGCTGGAGAACCTGGAGAGAACCCACGCAGACACAGGAAGAACATGCAAACTCCACACAGAGAGGACCCAAATGGAATCGAACCCGGAACCTTCTTGCTGTGAGGCATCAGTGCTAACCACCACTCCACTGTGCCACCTGCTTTTAAAACCAGAAACTATTAAAATGAAAGAAAGAAACCTCCCCTTTATTTTCTGGTCTAAAATGAAGAAGAGAAAGTTAAGATTCGACATAATTTTCTTTTTACTAATGTGATTTCAAATAAAAAAATAAAATGGAACAAGTCAGAAACAAAACATTTTCCTTCACTGAAACCAGGAGTAGCCTACAACTGGTAATTATAAGTTGCTATCATTACGACAGCTCGGGGCACACTCAGCACGAAAATCTTTGGATATTTCTCATGAAAAAAAATCACGTTCTTCTCCAGATTCACAAAACGAGCGCTCAGAGAGAAATTCAGATGACCAGATACCTCGTGTCAAAAAATCTAAAATTACATCTGAATATTGTTCCAGAGTCATGTCCGTGTTCCGTTTAGACCGACAAATAAGATTTGAAATCACGGACTAATGGAGACAACTTCTTCTTCTTCCTCCTTTTGTTTTCTTCTTTCATACATTAAAGGACAAACAGTAGATTTACTTTAAAATGTAAATCCAAAAAAAAAACCCTCTTATTTCTTAGATTTTTTCGAGTCTAAAACTCACAGATCTGGTCTGTGACTGGTAGAAAAATAAATAAGCTATAATTTTCACTGTTGCATAGAATTTCTTTAGAAAAACTACGAACCTGTCACCTATTAGTAATTTATTAAAGCAGAAGTAAATAGGAAAGTATGTAAAGGTGAGAGTTTAGGAGATTTCTGCCTTCTCTCATACGCAATGCAACCTGCGGTGAAAAAAATATGAAAAACTCCACAGCGGCGTCTGTTTTCATTAATCATGACCTTGTCGTGAGCAGCTACAGGTAGTTCTGTTTACCTGACAGCCATAACTGAATTGTGCATCCACCCAGTTATGCAGATATCTACCACTGACAGAAAGAAGCAGGAGGAAAGGAAGTAAAGACAGAAAGTGTTAGCAGTGATCATAATATAATGCACAGCTGTTCCGCAACAAATAGACAAAGATGTTATTACTATTAGCATCCAACAAATGTGGTATATATCTTCAGCTAATCGTGACTCTGCTGTCTCCTAAGTGCCGCTAAAATCACATTTATCACATAAAAGCTCCTCGGTATCTTCAGATCCCGCCTTCCTTTGCTCCGTCGTGCCTCATGTTTAGTGACATGAAAGCAGGGGAAGCCGCCTGTTTCCCTCCTGAGCGCTAACATCTATTTGTCGTCCCCGGGGACCGGCACTTGTCAGCGTGGAGCTCTGCAGAGATAGATCCCTCCTCTGACTCTGAGGGAAATCACCTCGTTTGTTTTGTGTCAATCCACTCAAATCCTACAGAGCTATTGTGCTCCGGCTCCCGCGACTCCCCCCCGCCGCCGTCTCTCCCCTGAGAATACAAGGCCGCATTATTTCTGTCTTTACGTTAAAGAAAAAAAAGAAAAGGTCAACACAGTAACAGAGAACTACAGTTTACAGCTTTTTCTCCCATTCATAGTACAGGCCAGGTACACACAGACTGACAGAAAGAAAAGGGAGTCGGATTTAAATGCAAGCAATTTGGGAAAAAGTGAAGAAATTAGCAAAATGGACATCCAAGCTGAGGCATCTGGTATTTCTGAAGGCCAGCATGGACTAAAGACTTTTATGTAAAGTATCAAAACTTCTGGGAGCTGTTTGGTAGCCATAAGAGTCAGCTCTTCTATGGGAGCTGATCCAAAAGAGCTGAGTCTTTGAAAAGAGCCGGACTACCCATCAATACTTCCGCACGTCCACAAATGTTTTGCAGCAGAGAGTTGGTTGAGAGACTTCGATTTAAAGTGTCATAACATTTGGGAGCCATAAGAGCCGGCTCTTCTATGGGAGCCGATCTTTGAAAAGAGCTGGACTTGGTCTCTCTTTTGGGAACTGATTATGCTCAGGCTAAGATCTGCTGGACCAATCAAATTGTTTGAGTTGTTATATTTGGTAATGGAGAGAAGAGCAACAGCGACATAGTCATGCACATCATCTGAGCGTCATGTAGTTGAATGGATCGGCTCTTCTATGGGAGCCGATCCAAAAGAGCAGAGTCTTTGAAAAGAGCCGGACTTCCCATCACTACTTCCATATGTCCACAAATTTTTTGCAGCAGAGAGTTGGTCATGAAACTTCAATTTAAAGTGTCATAACATAAGAGCCAGCTCTTCTATGGGGAGCTGATCCAAAAATCGGTCTGGAGTCTGTCCGTTGGGAACCACTCTATTCAATTGCATTCAGTGATATCTATAAGCAATTAAATCCCAATGTGTGAGTCTACTTCTTTTTCTTTTTGGTGGCCGTGGCCAAAGCTCCACAACGTGTAATGACAAGGTGCTGCACTACGCATGCATAACAGCGGAGGTGAAGTTTGCTTGTGCCTTCTCATTTTCTAAAAAGCAGTATTAATTGTATTTCGGCCACCTGGGAGCAGCGGAACGAGCCGTAAACACAGCACTGACATCACCCTGTAAAGCTGTTATAGCAGAAGTGTTAAACGTCCAGCGGACACAAAGAGGAATTAACATGCACCAGCATGTGCATTTGGTTTATCTGAGGTTTCTGGCTGAGAACAGCTGCATGCTGGGACTGAACCGAGAGCAAAACCACAACGGTGAGATTAAAAGATGCTAAAATGCTCCATCGAGCTGACATATCAGGTGGCCACTTTCACTTTACACGCACTCATTTGATCCAGTGTTCATTTAAAATAACTGATTAGTGCTTTTAGACGCTTTAAGATCAGGATAGTTCATTCTGCATCCTTGTTCTTCCATTGTACATCAAGTCTTTTTATTTAATGCTGTGTATCAACCAGTCACATGATCAGCTGATTGAATGTCTAAGTCTCCTTCCCATGTGTTCATTACACATGGCCTCTTGTGCTTCCAACACTATTCAGCGATTTTCTTCTCCCTGATTTATGTAACTGAGATTCTTTGGGTTTATTTCTTCTATGATTTAATAGAATAAAATCTCCTTATTGTCAATGCACATAGTGAAATTGAAATTGAAACTCCTTCATGGTGCAAACACGGCAAAACTGTAAAAATGTTAAAAGCTTCAAAAAATAAATACAACTCTAGAATGAAAGTTAAACAGAAAGACATTTCATATTTATTGCATGGTCCCTTCTTCTTCTTAAGGAGTCTGAGATTCAGAAGCATTTAGTGAAGCTATGACTGAAGAAGAAAAAGTCTTTTAGTCTGTTTTTTTAGTGTTGATTGTTGAGTAACGTCGGGGGGGCGACTGAAACTTTTGAAAATTTCTCAGAAGACAAGGTGTACAAATGTTTCTATTTCTGAACCTCCTCAGCTAACCTTTCCTCCATGTGTTCCGTCTTCATTGATCCAAAACAATCAATTCAAACATTGCAGAGATTGAGAAGCAGCTGGAAATACTAAAGAGGAAACATGCTACTACATGCGTCGCTGTGACACGTAGTTTCCGGGGAGGTGCATGTCAGGCTACGGCGCTAGGGTCTAAGCTGTCGCAGTAGCTATGGCGTGAAATTGACGGAGAAGCCTAAAACTCTTATAACACTGTGGTGCTTGCGCTACAGGTCAGAGTCTCCTCTAGCCTGGCAAGTAGCTCTGGTAACACGCCATTTGGATTCATTCATTCCTTCGTCTTCTGTAATGGCGGGGGGTGCTATTGTCTATACCAGCTGTCATTGGGCGAGAGGCGGGGTACACCCTGGACAGGTCTCCAGTCTATTACAGGGCCATTTGGATTCAATTAACCAAAAAACTCTGAAAGCAACTGGATAGTCCTCCAACCAATCAGAGCCATTTTGTTGTAGACTAATCCAACTCCACGATGCTCAGATGACGTGTACGACTACTGTTACTCTTCTGTCCATCACCACATAAAGCCCTGCCCCAAATTATTTGATTGGCCCTTCAGATCCTTGCAGGAGTGTAATCAGTTTCCAATGGAGTGACTCCAGACCGACTTTCAGCCACAAAGAAATTGTTGGCGGGGAAGATTCTCCTCAATATGGACGACCAGAAACTGGAAGTCTCAGACCCTCTCCACACAGTCCCCAATGATGCATGTTCTGGGCTGAATGTTCATTTTCCCTCTTCGGTTTTTAGTTTTAGTCGTACTCACTTACATGGACACAGACGAGTGCACAACTACTTTGTCAAAGGTAGAATTTCTTATTTCAAGCATCTTCTCTTAACACGTTAAAAAAAGAGTACGACCAAATGTGATTTAGTGTTTTATGTATGTCATGAAATACAGTCCAGGTCAATGACAGTATTTACTGTAAAGTCACAACTATTACTACTCTGTAAACTGTTCTTATTTTCCTCATATCAACACAAATCTACTTGTTTCTAGTCTAAAAGGACTAGTTTGGACATACCTTCGGGTTCTTGAACTTGTCAAGAGTTTTTAAAACAAATATATATATCTAGCCTCATTGAGAAACAGTTTTCTTGTTATTCTAAGCTGAGTTTTTCCAGAAACTGCAACATTAGACACATATACAGTTTGTAGTATTATATTTCTTTATTTTAAAACACTGGTGAATTCACTGCTTCTGCCAGACTAAAAACTTCTTCCTCAAACCTCATATTTCAGTGTTTTTTTCCCTAAACAAACACCTGTGCATTTATTTACCTGAACAAATCAAACATTTGATATCTGCCGTTCTCTATACACATACCATTAGAGCTGACAAGCGCCGCGCTGTCACCGTACTGTATCCACTGTTCATCTTGACAGTATGTGGCGGCATCGACAACGCCAGACACCTCCAGCAGAAATAATAAGCATTGTGGAGCAGTGTACCAAAGCAGGTGCAGAGACACCCACTTTTTTTTTTCCTCCCCCCCATCACTGAAGAGCCCCCATATCACACACAGATGTTTCCCATCAAAGGCACCCACAAACCTCTCCACCCCGAGTATGCAAACCAAGATAAGGACCCATTCAAACAGAGGGACTCTGCAAACGTCACCTTGCTATTGAGCTACAATAAAAGCACTTAAAGACTGGAAGCTGCGTCTTCTTCTTCTTCATCTTCTTTTCTTTTTTTTTCTTCTCGTGAGGGTCACATACGCTTTAGAGGCACGAGCAAAACACGTAGGTAGGATGTCTGTGAAAGGCGTTTGAAAATTGACAAGGAAAAAAAAAGGGATAATACCAGAGTGGTATTTGGATGCGGCAGGGAAAAAAGCAAATGATTGAATAACAGTAATTAAAGCAGTTATTCGTTCGGCGAGCACCTGCATGAGGGATGATATTGCTCCTTAATTCAGCTCAGTTTAACTTCTCTCAGCCGGTGGTTCCAGCGTCGCCTCATTAATCGCTGATTGGCATCGAGCTGTTCACGGGAACAAACTGTTTACTCTGTCTTGCCTGCTTTCTCTGGGCTGCATGTGGCGACGGCCTCGCTCAAATGCAGCATTAAGGCCTATTGTACCGAATGAGGCCAGCCCTGCGCTTTTTATGCTCCTTTATGGACGATGTGATAAGGCTGATTCAAATGTACAGTGCGCACTTCAGAAAATGATGCATCATGGCACAATTATAACATATTATCTTAATTTTTTTTTCCTGTTTGCATGCAATCTGTCCAGGTGGCTGTTACAAATAAGGAATGTAATCACTTTTTGTTGTTGTTGAAGACTGCAGGTAGCAGAGAAAACTTCGGAGGAATGCTTCGCTTTGTATGTGCGATGGGCTTGCAGAGTGTTTAGACTACTGTAAGATAACAGGAAATACAACTAAACCTTAAGGTATTATTCATTTATAACATCTAGCCAGGATAAGAATCTCTAGAATATCTTTGTTTTCAGGACTACACAATATTTTCATTTGAATATACATCCATCTTTGTATCGTCTACCTGCTGACAGCCAGTGAGCAGAATGTTCCTGATGTCCCTCTCCCTGTGGGCGATGTTTTTCATCTCTTGCTCAAGTATTCCCAGAGTACATTTATAATCTGACCAGTGTGCTTTAGCTCAACCCGAATTGTCAACGTCTGGGGCTGAAAGTTGGAGCTAAACACGGAAGTGCTAAGTAAAAACTGCAGTTCCTCAAATGGCCACTTGAGGCTGATTCCAAAAGCGAGTCAATCCCCACAGACCTCCATGTTAAAACTTACAATTTTACAGGTTACAGACTGGTACAAGACATATTCTAGTCCATTTATAACAACTGTTCATCTGTAGATTTGTATATCTCATCTGTTTAAATGACATCAAGTCCTACAGTTATGAAAGAATCAAGGGTCTGGAGGTTTTAAGCAACAGGGATCAGTCATGCTCCATTTCTTTTTCCATGCACAGTGCAGCTGGACACTTACATTTAGTTTATAGTTCTGCAATGAAGCTTGGTGTGTCAGCATCGTTATGCAATTACGCCGCTAAAGCCCTAGTTAACGGGAGATGGAGCTAATTGATGCTAAACAACAGTTACTTTTACTGAAATCACACTGAAAAGAGAAAGAAGACGTCAGAGTAAATGGGGAGTAGGAAGGAGAAGGAGGAGGGAGGGAGTTTTCGGTGACTGGTCACTGAGAGAAAAGGAAGCGCATGTACAAACGAACAAACCAGTTTGTTTGTGGTGTGCATTGATGCAATGCATTTCTGGAGAGAGTGTGCAGGTAAGACATAGATCCAGAGTGTGCAGGTAAGACATAGATCCAGTGCAGATCCATACACCTTTAGGTGCACTAGGCTTATTATCGGCTGCTGCAGCTTCGAGATTTAAGAAAACAAGGAGGTTTGATAAGGAACATCTTATAAATTCACATGTATTCAGACTGAAATCACATAAGGCGGTGTGTTTGATTTCACTCAGTTCTGTCTCATTAACCTTTAAGAGGTGTAATTCTGCAAAGAACAGAAAGAAATACACAAAACTTTTTTTTCTACTGTCATTAATGCACATGAGATGGTTGATCTGGACATGTCCACACCTCCACTCGTGCTCCACTTCTTTTTAGCCAGGAGTTATAGGCGATTTAGGATACTGCGTCAAATTGACGGCATATGCAGACCCTAACGCCATAGCCTGACGTGAACCTCCCCAGAAATGTAGCTATGCAGACGACAAGCGCTGTGATTGGTCTGCTTGGTAGTAACGTGTTTCCTGTTTAGGCTGCTTCTCCATCTCCGCAATTTTCGAACTGATTGTTTTGGATATAAAAAGATGGAACACATCGAGGAAAGGTTAACTGAGGATGTTCGGAGATACAAACATTTGTACGACTCGTCTTTGAGATTGTTGAAAGTGAAGCAGGAAGTAGAAACAAAACTTTATCTGACAGGCAAAAAAGCTACAGCGCAGACTAGTGTTTGGGTGGTGTTGTTACAGGGTGAGCCGGACTGACGAGCACACAAGTGGCTCGCAGTTTATCCCATCTATGTCCTGCTGTACCTTATATGAGTCTTTAGGCACTGCCAACATGGTGATATACTCAGTCAATGGTCTTCCCCCGTTTGTACGCCTTACCCCTCACCTAGCGCCATTCATCAGGAACCAGCAGCAGCTTTTCTTCGAGTTCTGTCTTATTTCCGACGCTTGCATTTGCCATCTCCTTCTTGCATTGCACTTTATTGAAGAACTTTCATGTAATTATAAAAATACAAACATATAAAACTGCTTTTAATTGAAGTTTTAATTGTTGACAAAATGCTTTGTTGTTTTCACCTGCTAGCAGCTACGCACACTTTATATAGAACAAACAGTGTGCACACACACACACAGGCACAAACACACACATACACCTTTCTTGGGGCCTTGCAGGGGCGAACCTCCCACTCCTGCTGCCTCGCAACACACCTGCCAGTCAACATAAAGTGGGGTCAAATCCCAAAGGCTACCGAGTATAAAGCATCCTACAGGAAAAACAAGCTAACGTATGCACGGTGGATTGTGGGGATGGGGGGGTAAGCTATACATTCGCCAATATATCAAAACACAATTAAGTGAACTGACAATTACAGTGAAAGGAGAACCTGTAATTATCTCTTTGAGGACTGGAACTTCAGCTGATGGGAGGTAATAGCTGGTTATGGATGAAAGTGTGGTCACATTGTTGTTTATCTGCCAAGCGAGTTTGATAAACTCAAAAGTGCAACTTATAAATAGTAAATTAACGGCTTGGGTTCAGCAATTTACTCGGCGAATGCGGCTGTTTTCTGATCGACAAAGTATTCCGTTGGCTGAGATGAAAATCCACAGGATGAGGTTCCTATGGATCAATTATGGTGGCTCACAAAGAACACTAGCCTGTCATTCATAAATATTTTATATATGGGAATGAAAAAAAAAAATGTGGATGAGGTTGCACTTTCCATGGAGTCAAGCACAGATTACACAGTATTCTGGTTTCATCTGTTAAAAATGTTCAGGATTAGATCCGCAGGTTGCTTTTGTAACCTCAGTTATTGCACACATTAGTTTTCGGATAATTTTAAGCGTATAGTTTTATCATAATATTTCATGTTGTGCATTGACTTGTGCAGTATAAGTTTAAGGACTTTGCAGGTTTGAATTAATTATACACTCGTTTCTTTACCAGCTCCTGCACTTTATTTACGTCCATATCATTTCTGTAGTTATCTGTGACCCCCTGAGTCAAAGAGAGTAAGTTCTTGCCTTGTCTTTGTTTACGGTGGGACAATTAAGGGTTAAAGGTCTCCCTGTGCAGATGGAATAAAGAAGAATAAAAGTGTTCTGTCATGTTGGTGTCGACTGATGAAGACTCAAAGATATAACTGAGTGTTTGAAATGCTATCTAGCACGTTTGAAACACTGGAGCTTGAGCTTATAAATACTAAAAACACACACACCTTTCTTTAGGCTTACCTTACCTTACCTTTACCTTACCTTTCTTGCAGGGGCCTCACAACACACCTGCCATAAAGCGAGGTCAAGTCCCAAAGGCTACCGAGTATAAAGCATCCTACAGACAAACAAGCTAACATATGCGTAGTAGATTGGGGGGCCAATATATCAAAGGCAGTTTTTGTGGTCTGCATCAATGCAATGCATTTCTGGAGAGGTGCAGGTAAGGCTACGACATAGATACAATGCACAGGGCTTATTTCGACTGGTGCAGCCTCGAGCTGTCAAAAACAAGGGTGGTAAGGAAGCTTTTATAGATTCAAAGTAAATTCACCAAAGCCGTTTTACCAGATT
Source organism: Chelon auratus (assembly GCA_030220025.1). NCBI lineage: Eukaryota > Metazoa > Chordata > Actinopteri > Mugiliformes > Mugilidae > Chelon > Chelon auratus. Next base: position 9,637 of record JASGAT010397430.1, on the reverse strand, counting down.
TCATGCAGTTGTGTCTGGAGAGTGGTAAGAAATACATGCAACCTATTTCTTCTGTCATTAATGCACGTAAGATGATGGATCTGGACATGTCCATGGTGTGTTTTTTTACGTTTCATGGCTCATGGGCTGCTTTAATGTGTTGTTTTCTATATGCATATGGTAATTACTGTGGGTGGAGTCGGCGTTAAATCAGCGAGACTCGGTGTGTGCAGTGTTGGCGGCAGAGCAAACCTCCAGGCAGGTCATCCGGTTCAGCAGAAACCCTATCACCTCAACCACCCCTTGTCCCCCCGCCCCCTATTGAAGGAAGATTTTAAATGATGAAATCCTGTAGGTTGAGGATCAACCATGATTTGTGGTTTGAACCATGAATGAGATGAATTTCAAGAAAAATGGAAATTCAAACATCTCCAATGCAATGAAAACAAGAAGAAACCTAAGAGATGAACTCTGAGATGGCTCCTGATGAAGATCATATGATCTGATTGAAAGCCCTGCATTAAAATGAGCTTGTCTCTACTCACTGACTGTGCAAATCCTCTCATTTGGAATAAATGTCTATGCTTAGGTTGTATTAAAACATCTAAACCATCTCCACGACAACTGAGCGACTCCATCGGCCGAGCAGGTCCAACGAGGCGAGCTTTGGAAATAAGTTGGACCTCGTGTGGAGGCTTCATTTATTTATTTAGCCATAAATCAGGAAAGTAACTCACATTTTCATGGTTACCAAACAAATAAAAAGAGGATTTCAGAGTTTCTGTAATGCAGCCTCTGGTGATTAGCGAGCCAATCTGTCAGCTGAAGCACCTCAATTCAAAACTCTGAGTTGGAAATCATCCATTTTACTATATCGCGTTTGTGCAAGACACTAAAGTCGCTTTAGCTCCAGGACCGGCCATCTCTCGACTGACTTGTGACCTCGCAGGGAGCGGAAAAATGCGTGAATAAACGATACGTTGCAGATATGAGTCTGGCGTTGATCCGGTGCCATTGTGTTCATGCGTTGGGGGAAAGTGTGAGTCAAACAGTGTGATGGGAGGCAAGGAG